>JANHFO010005336.1:97325-110490 GCA_032468095.1 Pareas carinatus
ACGCAAAGAAAATGAACAACTTCACTCTCAGAATTAAAAGAAAAACTCAAAAGCTCACACTGCAAGCTCTCAATAATCACTTATCATGACAAAGACTGAAATAACCCTTGTTTTACATTGCAGGCTAGTACCAATGTCACCGCTTCTTTGAAATATCTTAATTAATTTTGAACAGACCTATCATCAGTTATTGAGGTTTGCCCCTGCATTAAATATAAACTGGTCTGGCATAAATTGAGCATTTCCTTTGAATGTATAATTGAATTTGCAGAACTGTGTGCTAGGGGTATACGGATATGATAAAAACGACCTCACACCATTACATCTAATTCAGTAAGTAAAATAATGAAAGCGCACATCCCAATTAGCTTTTGATTTATTTATTTTAACAGATTCAATTAGTGGAATTTTTTGTAAAGTCATCCAATCTCAAAAACTCATAGACTAAAAGAATTCCAAACAGAAGGAGAAATCAAGTTTTGAAAGTGGGACTGATTGAAACACAAATGTAACAGCAATTATTACAACAAAGAGTTTCTAAGGCTCCAATAGAAATAATGCAATGAAGTTTGCATTCCTGTTTTTTCTACTGTACATAACACTGGAACCTTAATGGCTCACTTGTTTTTTGAGATCTACTTCGAAACTCATTCCCGAGGTTATTCTGTTGGAAACTATTACAACAATTCTGAAACTTTTCCAGTGTTTGTTTTTTTTTTGTCGTAGAATGCACCAGAACACAGTTCCAGCACTTTTTTTGCCTTAAATACAACAAATTAAATTTATGTTAAGAACTGAATATATAATTTTTTAAAATAAAAGATTAACAAGATGTGAGTTCTGGCACCTTTTTTCTTACAAAAAAAGCACTGAACCTTTCTAAGTCCAGAAGCTATGATGGATGGTGATGATTGCTAGAGCTTATTTTAATTGATCATGTGGAGTTCAAAATCATAATTTGAGGGGTCCTCGGTGCTCTTTGAGCTTGGTTGTTTTCTTGTAGATGTTTTATTATCCAAACTCGGTAACATCAACAGCGCTAGTCCTGATGATGTTACCTTGTTTGGGTTATTAAATGTCTGCAAGAAAACAACCAAGCTCCGAAAGCACCAAGGATTCCTCATTTCAACCCTGAACTACAAATATTGTCTTTTATTGAAATTATACTTTTCCGAAGTACACTGGAAGTTCATCTTGCTACAGCCTAATGGTCAAATGCTTGCCATCACAAAAAACAGTCATAATGTAGCAGAATGTTTGGGACATGTCACCTAAAATGAAAGGGATCTTTACTCATGTTAGCTTGTTGCAGGAATAAGAAACAGGCTTATAATACCTTAAAGATGGACAGATATTAGAGAAGTTCCCTGAGGGAAGGCTCCAGTTCAACTCTGAAGGCTAAGAAGACAACCTTTAATCTCAGTGACCAACATAGATTGAATCCTACAAACTGATTTAATTAAAGAAGAAGGACTAGCATTCTTGATCTTTTTTGCTGTTCATTTTCTCCTTGAACAACTAAACTACTTCCTGGTAGATTCTCTTTTTCCCTACCCCTACCATAATCGGTATCATATTTAATAACACAGATTAATATTCCACATATTAATCACATTGATATATAGATTTCTAAGAAGCGCATGCAAACTGTTTCACCCCTAGAACTATAGTTTCAAATGCTCCCAAGTTTCAAGGATGGAAGACAACTGAAGAATTTTGCTCTGATCTTAGATTAAAACCTGGCTATTTCAAGCAGTGTCATCCTGAGTGCTCTAATAATAAAACAAGAATATTGGCCATTTCAGCCTGAAAACAGACTGTTATGATTGATCTCAGGATTGGCCATTTATAAATTCTGACACTGAAATCAAGGATATGTTGTTTGAAAGCATTGTCTCTTTTTTAATTTTTAAAAAAATACCTAAGAGTTTGGTCAACCAGAGCACAGCAATTCTGAACTTTCCAATTCTGTCTAGAAAACAGAGAATTAGGAGCAATGCAATATTATTTAAATTAGAAATTTAAGGAAATGAAACAACTCAAAAATCTAATATTAGAAAGCCTTTTTTTTCATTTTTTCTGAGCATTTTGTAAAATTCATTAGTAATACAAATATACCAATCCATTCAGTGATGCATTTCCGTATATTCCATTTAAAAACTCCAGATTGTCTGGGAATATTCTGTTCTCGTGGTCATCAAAAACTGTAGCCAAAAATTTGTATTATTTCTGACCATATTTCATATTATATATATTAATGGTTAGTATTATGCCAGGCAAACATTATTAATATAATGGATGACAGATTCTGTGCAAACTATCCAGAAACTTAATTTCACGCCACTCTATTATCAGCGGCAACTATAGGAGCATATGATTATATTATTGCAATACAGTACCTTTACTGCCATCTGTTCTACTTCCAGACAGAATATGAATAATTAAAGTTCAGATTATGATCTATTAAGCCAGAAGATATGAACCATCACATTCTCCTCTGCTGGTTTGCCCAGACTTTAAGATCTTGCGAAAAGCTCCTGTTTCAATACCACCATAATGAAAGAACCATTTAATGGAAAAAGAGAAAGACTTTAGTAGCAGCTTCCAGCTTTGGAACTCACTGTCAATGGAAATATTTTTGCTCCTCAAGCAAATAAAAAAGAAATATTTTTCAGCCAGGCATTTTACATTTAATCTGATTTTATTTCTCAATTAATCAATTTCTTGTTATTTATGTATTTAATTATGTTTTGATTCGCTTTCTACTTGTTTCATTTATGTTTAATTCTAACTGCATTTAACTGTATTATTATTACTAGCTGCCCTGAGCATGTTACAACCCCTAGTACGGCCCCTTTTATGGGAGGAGGCAATTGTCTCTTTTTTCCATCCTTCAATTCAATCTCATGAATCATCAGGTAGAATAATATAATATATATATGGACATTTAGGCTGCTTTAACAGAAGTATAGCTCCCAACAAAAAGAATGTTTCAATACCATTTCATTTGATGGTGATCAGACCTTACCCACTATTCTGGGCACAATATTTTAACAAGACTTAAACAAGAAATTGGAATAGGGCAAATATATGATCAGGGAATTAGAAACGCCTATAAAAAAAAGTTAAGGAACAGGGCATGCCTGGCCTTGAGAAAAAGAACTGAAAGGATAGTCCACAGAAAAAGCCAGGTCCCATTTTCCATTTCTCCAAAGGGCAGGAGTTGGACTTTATGTTGCACGAAGATAGATTCTGACTGAACGTCAGAAAAAACACTTAAAGATGTGGTCTATGCTTCACTGAATGTGTTCAAGAACAGGTACATCAACCCTTCAAGGTTGCCTTAGTTGGGATTCATGTACTCAGCTTTTTCAACTGCCTAAACTCTCGGGCAGATCCTCTTCTCATTTTATTAATGTAGTTTTTAAAAATGTATTATGTGATATCCTGGAATCCAATTTGATGGGGTACTTTGGAGAAATATTTGAATTACAATAATCATATTGTCTAAATACACCATTTAAAAAAACAATGGAATATGCTTCAGGATTACAACCACATATACAGTGTTGTGGGTGTGTCTGTGGGTGTGTGTATTTTTTCCCCAAGTATAAATCAATTAGGATTTTATTAGATGACAGCTGTGGCTGATAAACAGTTAAACACAATTCAAGCTGCAGATTCTTACACATTATGAATATTGTGGGATAGGAAAAAGGGGTTCTCAGCAAACCATCTGAAAGGAATACAAGTAACTATGATAGTCATCACATCAATCTGCTAAAAGTTTTAAGTGTAACTTCAGCATGGACAGGTACCTACAGTCTAGCCTCTGTTCATGGACAAAGTCAATGTGGTCATGTCTCAAATTTTGGATGCTTGGCAACCAGGATGAATTTCTTTTGGGTGTAAATAGATTTTATTATTTTCATATATGAACAAAAAACAATGTGCTTGCATATTTCCATCTACATCAGCCAGCTGGACATACAATTCAAATTTGTTTCATCAATAACTATCATATTCATTAATATTATTTCACACCTACTCCTTCTATCTCTTATTCAACCATCTATCCAACTTTTAAGTTCATTTTTCTAAAATTTTCACTTAATTTCATATTTTATATAACATTCTAAATAGATCACCACAGAAATTACAAAATAATAATTTCAAACATCTCAAGTCATTTAAACAATATTGTATTTATATAACATCGTCTAAAATCTCAATTTCAACACCTTATCTTTTCAATTTTTCAATTTTAGTCAATGGTCATTTAAGCTTCTATCCTGATTTACCTTTATTTAAAATTATTTATCTATCCAGATTTTTTTGCCTTATAAAACCTACTAAAATTCATACATAACACATTTATCAATTCCCTATCATTACAAAATAACAGGTTTATCAATTTTTCATCATTTGTATCCATTTTAAAGCTTTTCATATTAAAATTTAATCTTAAATCTCCCATTATCTTATAACATATTCTTAAATTTCTTAATCATTACAACTATAATGTAACAATTTTTAATTTTATATGGATTCAATTTTTTAAAAAATGTGATATCTTGAATCAGACATTAAAGTTTTAAAACTTACATACTACTCAGTATCAAAAAAGAAAAAGAAAAGAAGAAAGAGAAAAGAGAAAGAAGTAAAAGAGAAAAAAGAAAAAAAGAAAAAAAGAAAGGGAAGTTCTCTTCTATATAACATTTTAATTCATATACTTAATCATTAATTAAAACATAGTTTTAAGTTCCATATTTAATTCTTCATATTCATATTCATATTCCCCTCATTTAAAGTATTCAGCTTATATCAATATCCATTATTTTAATCTTTTAATTTGAGCTTTTACCCATTTTTTTATTTAAACATTAATTGTATTTTCCTTTTACCCAGTATTTATTTTAGATCATTATTCCATATTAACAACAAAGACAACAAGAAGATATTTTAAAATAAAGTTCCATTCTATATATTATTTTAGTTTATTTCAAATTAAATTCTTCATTTTACAATATTTTTATCTGTCCACATTTTTTCCATAATTTCCACATTTGTGACTGTCTTTTGTCTGTATTTCTGAAATTATTCCATTCCTTTCTGCTTGTTTCTCTCCAAATTTCCTCAGATTCTCTACTCACTTTCTTCCAAATTTCTTCAAGTTTCTCCATTGATATCTTACATTTCTTTAAGGCTGTTTTCTGGATTGGTTTCCATATCAATTTCTTTAAGACTGTTTTGTGGATTGGTTTCTCCTGGTTGCCTCTTAAAATTTTCATGGGGGTGTATTTAAAAGTCTTAAAGTGTCTTTTGAACCTCTTTTTGCCTTTTAGTTTATAGTTTGATTTTTCTTTAAGTATAATCCTCTTTGCAGAAACTTGTTGCTTTTTTTCTTGCTTCCAGTTTATTAATATGGTCGTTATTCATACTATAATCCTTTGTCTTTATTTTTTCTTTACTTGTATTTTTTTCCTTTGGATCTTTTATTTCCATAAATTCATCTAAAAGTGTCGTTATCATTTCATTCCTATGTTTTAATATTTGTGGAATCATTTTTTTAAATTTTTTTATAGCTTTTCCTCTAACTTTACTTAGGAACAAGTCCCAAACTTTTAGTTCTTTATAGGTCTCCATGTTATCCTTTCCCTTTAGAATCAACAAAACGCAGCTGCAGTGAGAGGTCAAAGTTAGGTTTCACTTTTCACTTTCACTTTCCCCACCGCATTCTTTTTTAAAAAATAGATCCCACACAGTCTTAGCAAATTAACTCTATTGTATTGTAGAAGCAGTAACTTTTTAATTTCAGCATGGATAGAAAGTCATTTCACCACTAGACGTTTTATTTCAGTTCAAAGCTTTTTTTTTAATAATTCCTTCCATTTTTGGTCGCCATTTTTTCTTCTCTTTTGGGTGTTAACTTTTTTAGAATTTCTTTTAATCAGATAGCATAATCATTTGGTGTAGGATTTTAAACTGACCCAGCTGGTTAAATGTTGATTGAAGGTTTTTTTTGCGGCCTGCTTCCAAGCTGCTTCAATTTTTATTTCTGGCTCATCTGCGGCTAAACGCTGCGAGCCCACAGCACAGACAGACAGACCTTTTGAGATTTTTTTTTCCAATCCCAGGGTGGTCACCACCTCCCTTGGGACTGCGGAACCTTCCTCCCTTCATTGCCTCGCCATGGCAACTTAGGTTTGACTCCAGGCATGAAACCGAACCGATCTACCTACTCTCAGGCAGTTCAGCTCGGGAGCCTCTCGAATCTGCTGCCTTGTTGCAACACTGTCCACCAGAAGTCTCTCAGGCTGTTCATTCCTAATGGACATTGGACCACTCTGCAGTCTTTGGTCTCTGTAATATGATACCAGCATTTATTTTGTTTCTGCTCTCAAGTCCAATTAGTCATCCAAACTTAGAATGAAAAGGTCAGAAAGTACCTTGTAGATCATCTAGTCCAGGGATTCCCAAACTCTTCACCTCATCAACCCCTTCTTGAACTTTCAGATTATTCAGCAATCCCACGCTTATATTAAAATAATTTAATAAATATTACTTTAACTAATAGTGCTATGAATAACAATAACAATAATGGTTAATCTCATCACCCTTTGAGGGTCAATATTGACTACTTTGGAGAACCCTGATCTAGCTTAAACCTTGCCAAGCAAGGAATCCTGAACTGAGATAAGACACTATCTCCACCCTGTGTAATCTTGCTCCCTTTCTTCCCATCTTTAATGCTTTTTATTGTTAATATTTATTGTTTCGGTATTTTAATCATTCATCTTGTTTTTACTTAGTTGTTAGCCGCCTAGAGTCACCCCTTGGTGAGAAGGGTAGCATTCAAATTTAATTAATAAATAAATAAATAAACACACAATTGCAGCATGTCAAAGAGACCATCAGCATCAAACATCACCAGCAAAGGAGAGTCTGCAATCTTCCTTGTGCATTTGATACTGGTTGAATTTTTTAAAATCATTAATTCTGTTGGTTCATCTTGATAAATAATAAGTTACAGTTCTATTCATAGATCTATTTATTTGCAACTCTATGTTAAAGAGCAGGAAAGTACTAAAATAATTGTAGTGGAGTTATTGCACTACCTTCAAACTGATTTCCAGGTTCAGAGGTCCTTGAACTCAGTAGTTTGGGCCAATGTTGAGCATTGCTGCTTTAAAGCTATGAAGCTGTGCACAAGCATAACTTCAGTTTGTTATTGTTCACCTTCTCAGTGATATGCTACATTATCTGCAGATGGAATGTATCACCTCAAGCCACTGTTAACAGCTGTGCAATTCGCAGTATGAATTCCTAGCACATGTCTGTAAGCACACCACAATTACTATGATTAAAGCCTCAGGTATTGCTCAATCAGAAATTTATCTCTAAAATATTCCTAACCACAAATAAGACTTGCACCAGCCTGCAGGAGAGGTGTATGTAGATGAATAGAGGTGTGTATGTGATTGCAGTGAGGGAATAAAATATTGCTTTCTATAAATGGTATAGAAATCTTCCATAGTACAAGTACTAGCCACTGATTCATTTGCTAAGTCTGAGAAAATCATGCGCTCTGTCATAGGTAAAAGATTGTGTTTTTTCTTCACACGTGCAAATATAACTGCAAACAATACCACAGTGAATTGTATTATTTGAACAGGAAATAGCCTGCTGAGAGGTATTCAGTTATCACCACTTTAGATGAAAATGTGGGTGAGGTAGATAAAGTTAGGGAACTGTATAGAACAGGGAGGAGTGGTTTTGATGATGAAATTTCTTTGTGAGTTAGCTAGAAAAGTGGAATATTGCTGCGTTTTCATAAGCATACTGTAGGTGACATGATTGAATAAATTCTTCTGGCTTTTTCATAACCTGAGGACATTGCTGGAGATTTACCAGAATAGAATTGCCTTTTTTTAAGATAGAAAGAATAAGAATTATGGAGCAACAGATCTGGAAGTTCCCAGCCTAGAGAAGACCACGCCAGAGAGAGACAGATGAATAACTGAGTAGATATCTGACTGGCTAGTGAAGGTTGTACAGGCAAGCCTCTGTTTTATCTACTACATACTTGTAGATTATCCTGGAACTGTTAGAAAGGTATATTTAATTAGTGGCTATTTACTAACGTATTTTAAAAGTAAAATATCCTTTGAATTGAATGCAAATTTGATCGCTATGGGCACTTTTTTGATAATCATACTTAAGTGATTGTTCCCTGCCTTTTTATGATTTTTTGTAAATTTCCCAATCTTACAGCCTGCTGTTTCTCCAGTTTCCCATTCAAATTCTAACTATGCCCAACTCCTCTTCACTTATTGAAATCATCCAGGGTCAGCTAGTGTTACTATCTTATCTAAATAAGAGTTTGGGGTCATTAATGTAAGGAGAGTGTTGTGTGGTGGAGATTAAGACTCAATCACCTCACATCTCCTTTCTGCTGCTTTTATCAGTTCAGCTAGGTGGGACCTTTTTCCTCTTGGAGGTCATTGAGAGAAAGCACCTTGAAAACAGAACCAGCAGGGCCATCTTCATTTGATGGAATATACCTGTCACCTAAACAATGACGGCAGTTAGAAAAGTAAAAGGAGAATATAGTTTCTGGGAGACCAAGACCAACAATTTCTAGCTTCATTACAACTCTTTCAAGGAAGGCCCCCTCTAGACTATTTGTTTGATTCTCATCAAACCTGGTGTTTGAATTAGAGCAGCCTGCTTCCATTGTAACTTATCATTAGATAAGTGATTTAACATTAAGATTTGGTTCCTGGTTGTCTTCCTTTTCCCTCCCTGCTCTTTTCCCCCTCTTGTTGTAAAGTATTCTTACATTGGTAGACTGTAGGACAGAAGATGTCTTCTTTTATTCATCTTTCTAACTGAAAGATGGTGTTTAAATATTTTCACAGAATAAAGTTAAAACAAAAGCACTTCCAATAATCACTAATGTTTTCTTTGCCTACTCCATAATCCTGTTTTGCTGCTTCTTATCCTAGACAAATTTTTGAAACAAAATACTTTAATGAAAAGATAATATTTTTCTCTGTTCCATTTATTAAAAATTAACCCCATAGCTGATTTCAAAAGTAGAGAAATTCCTATGGTGGTGATTATAGGTAACCTGCACCTTGAATTGCACCCTGAAGCAATTTCTCCACAACTAGCATCAGCTGGAACTGGCCTGGAGAAAGAAGGGAATTGCAATAAAATGGTTTTCCCAATCTACAATCCTTGGTGCCAACTCACAATGATACCATGATCAATTGTACTGAAAGCCACTGACAGATCAAGAAGCATTAGGACAGATGCACCATCATCATTCTGACACAATAGACTAAGGCTTCCTCAGTACTAGATACTGGTCTGAAACCCAACTGAAATTGGCCTTCATAATTGTTTCCATTAGGGTTCTCATCAGTGGCAGAACAATCACCTTTTCAGCAACTTTCTCCAAAAAGGGAATATTGGAGACTGATGATAGTTGTCAAAAATCATTGACTCCAAGGATGACTTCTTGAGGAGACACATCATCATCTCTTTCAAGGCAAGAGAAACTCCTTTTCTCAGAGAGACCAATACCATGACATGGACCCAACCATGAGTCATCTTTTTGACCCCTTTAACCATCCAGGAGGGCAAAAGAATATGATGTGTCAAATCGATGGACTCTCTTGGATGATAGGACCTGATCTTTCCACCCTGTTGATGTTTTAAACTTTGTTGCAGGTATTAGACGATCAGAAGAACTGTCTCTGCTGAAGCCAACCAATGAGATAAAAAAGAAAAAGAAAAAGGACAAAGAGAAGGACAAAGAACCAGCCGTAGAAGATATTTTAAACCTGCACAATTCTCCAGTGAGTTTGGGATTGCCAGGTAACAGTGCAGTAGACAATACTGATTTTATCAATTGTACTTATTTATTGAGTGCCTTCTCTATACATTGAACTTTGAAAAGTAAGAACAAAATGTCATGTAATTAATAGGTTAAAGAAATATTTTGAGCTTGTTACTCTAAAGCTGGTTTTTACATTGGCTGTACCGACTCAGAATGATAAGGATTATTGGGCACCTCTGGATTGGAAATGCTGCCATCATGAGAGAAGAAGTATTCAATTCAATTACACATTTTTAGGGATAATTACTAAATTTTGACAATGACATGGAAGAATAGTTTTTTGTAAGCTAAGAAAGTGAAACAGTTTTTTTTACTGTTTACAGCTTTTTTAAAAAAGACTTGGTGTTCAAGAGAAATATCAGCTAAAACCACACCAGCTCCTGCTGCATATGTAATTTCTTCTCTACATTGCTGGCAAACACACCTTATGTGACTTGCAAAAATCCAGAGGGTCACTAGTTGGCAGGAAGTCTTTGCTTCCATCTAATGGCTATCCAGTATTTGGATGGAGTTCGTTGATATGTATGCTTATACTCCATGATTTATTCTGCATTAGAAATGTCCAACCTTGACAACTTTAAGACTTGTGAACTTCAACTGGCTGACATGACTGTCTGGGGGAGTTTGGGGAGTTGAAATTCACATGTCTTAAAGTTGACAAAGTTGGACACTCCTATTCTGCATCGTGAAAGATTTAAGCATTATTTTCTTGGTATGACTACTTGGGAGCATTCTCCTTTTTTCTACAGAAAAACTTGAAAGAACCTGAGGGTCATACTATTCACCTTTGGCACAGTACCATCTATAGAATAATTATGGTTAGTGATACTTACATATTAGAAAAAAACAGTCATGGCAAGAACCAGGAAATTAAAGAAAGAGATACTATGAATTATAACTATGACATAGTATTCCGAACCTAAGTTCATCTGAAGTTCAGATGTAAGATGGCTAGAATTTAGTTTTCTATTGAAAGCTGCCTGGAAAACTATTAAAATAGTTTAGAGTCCAAAAGAGCTTTTTTTTCAAAGACAAATAGGTAATTTATATTAGAAAATCATCTTTTTTACATCAGTGATGCTATAAACTGATTGTTCTGTTTTCTATTCTCAATATTTCAGCCAGTTCTGGCTTATATAGCAAGACCATGATTCCAATTTATGATGCCACTACCGGTTCACCTGTCTCTTCTACAATTGCGTGGTTCAGTGACAGCCCCTTGGCACAACAGAGCTGGAGTACCCTCACTTTTAGTCATCCTAACTGTGCGTCCGAGACACTTGCCAAAATGTATCAGCCTCGAACATTGGTCGACAAAGCCAAACTGAATGCTGGGTGAGGAACTTTTCTATTTGAATACTAGCATTAAACCATTTTGACAAGCCAAGGGCAATGTTGACTGTGTGTGCTATGTATCCATTAGGATATCTGGCACTTTTCTCTGAAACATAAACTCAAAAAAGACCCTTCCCAAGTAGCTTATAATTTCATAGAAACAAGAAGGCGAAGTAAGATTTGGAGTGAATGAAAAGTAGCACCTTGACATATTATGTTAGGAATAAAGAAAAGCACAAATTCCCCTTGCGGTTTTTATTATTCATAGCCAGATTTCTTTCTCCTCAAATGCAAAATGTTTCTTCAAAATGCACATATTTTCCTTCTTCATTCGTAGCATTTGTAATTTTGAAGTATGTTCATTGGCTAAAATTGAAAATCTACACAGCTTCCTCTACTTCTGCTAAATGTTGTCCCATCTTTTTGAGACTTAACATTTTAAGAGACTACAGGATCATAAAAAGGGAGTTTATTGAGGCTAACACTGTCAGGGGCAACATCTAGTAATAGGCAGGAACATTACAGTGTGTAGAACTATATTTCAGACCTTACCATGGCTATGCTTATTAAACACTGTATTTCTCACTCTCCCGTATATTTCTTATATCTTGTGCTGTTTTACAACTTGACATTTTTCTTCCTGTTGAACTTATTAACAGTGTTTGGTGTCCTCCTGCTTTCAGATGGTTAGATTCATCTCGATCACTTATGGAACAAGGTATACAGGAGGATGATCAACTTCTGCTCCGTTTTAAATACTATGATTTCTTTGATTTGAATGCAAAAGTAAGAAATTCTTTAACATTCTCGATATGTCAGTGAAAAAATATGTTTAAGGATTTCATTTTGTATTCACAATTGAATGTTGTCAAACCACAGCTTATAGATCTGAGTACAGTAATATAGCACTATTTTAACATAAGTTCTATTTTAACATAAGAAAAATAAATGAAGTAGTGTAATGATTTTCGTTGAATATTCTCTTTATCTATTTGATTTTGGAATCAAACAACTCCATGCTGACTTGGAATGCTCACAATATAAAAGAACAAAATAGAAATACAGTAGAAACAAATGAATAGATGGAATATCCAGTCACAAAACACCAGTGAATACAAACATATGCCCAATAACATACAACTCCACTCTACCCTAAGACCTAGGAGAATAGCCAGTTTCAGGACACTATCAAAGTAGGAATTTTTAAGAGGGCAAGTACATTTCCTGGGTCACAAAAAATGCCACTGTACAATCAAGGGTACCTAGAGCACACCTATTCTGTCAACCTTGACTGGCCAAGTAGATATCATGGATAGGCAGTCCTCAAATAACTGGACCCTGTGCCACATAAAATTATATAGGTCATAATTAGCAACTTAAAATAAACTGGAAATCATTGCTGATTGCAAATAACGTGGGCATGCCAAGATCAGCTGCTGCATTCTGAACCAGTTAAAGCTTCTAGGTTGTCTTCAAGGGCAACCTCTAGTAGGATACTTTGCAATAGTCAAGCCATGAGGTGAAAAGAGCATGAATGACTAGAGGACCTTCCAATCCAGGAAGGGGTGCAATTAGTATACCATCATTCATCTATTATAATTTTATTTTGTAACATTATGGTAGAACTGGTCCAGAATTTTCTACAGATATTCAATCTGTAATAGACTTACATTAAAATGATCTTATCTCCTTTAATAATCATCTCCAAAGTCTACATTTCTGTTTAAGTAGGTTGATTGGTCTTGTACAATGAGATCAAATTTTACTACTAGATTACTGAACAATAACTATTTCCAGAGTAGTACAAAGTTATGCAGATGTATATACAAGGCATACCAAAAGTCAGGCATAATAATAATAATAATAATAATAATAATAATAATAATAATAATAATAATAATAATAATAATAATAATAATAATA
>JANHFO010005336.1:138403-149368 GCA_032468095.1 Pareas carinatus
CATATTAAAGGGGAATACGGCAAGTGCCCCCCCCCCCCCCCCCCGTCTCTTCTCTTGCTCCAGGCAAGTGGCTGGATGTTACTTGCATTGTTCTCGGCCTCGTGCCCCGGCAGGAGGAGAGGACTGAGGCTTGTTTTTTGAACAAGGAGGCCAGTGAGTTAGTTGATATTGAGTTTCCAGACGCAGGCTTCACCCACAAGATCTGTTTCAGTAGTGACAAGTCTGATTTTTAGAGCTTTGCGAGGGGTCTGTGAAATCAGTCTCTGGGACCGGTGGCAAAGTTGTGCCTGCCAGTGCTCATCTGGAAGCTGTGCAGCATTGAACCACAATCATCCCTTTGGTGTTGGTAGAATCGGTTGTTGACTTTACAACAATCAATACATTGGTATAATATCTAACATGTATTTATTCCAGCTGCCTTTTTCAATTTAAGAGAATTTACATTAGAAATGGAGAATTGAGCACTCATATGCTTATATGGTGGTCAAAAAGTGTATGTATGATTGACCAGCCACATTGTACAATCAGCAGTTTCCCATCTTGATGGATTTCTCCATTTCCATTAAAACCCAAAAGAAAGTATTATGCGGGTATTGCTTTTACATGATGACGTGTGGCAGGTCAGGGACATTTCAGAATGAAGAAAGGATGTGCAGCCATACAAAGAATAAGCCAGCTGTAACCCACGCTCTTGCTTTCCATTATAAAGTTTACTCAAACTTGCAAAAGAAATTCGAAAGTTCAAGAGCAGAGTTAAAAAACAAAAAGCTTTTTTCCAAGGAAGGGAAACTTTGGAGAAATTGCAAGGCAGGTTTAGCGCAGAATTAAATTATTAAACAGTACAGTAAAGTCAATTGCATTTCCCAGAACATATTTCTAAGTGGGTAGTCATATATTATGTATGTGTACATGGCTATAGTCATGAATATTAATAAAGAGTAACTACGTCGATAAATAGTGGATATGTCAGTCTGGTGCAGTGATTATGGTGATGGCTTAAAAATCGGGAGTCTTGTGAGTTCTAGTCCTGCCTTAGGCATGAAAGCTGTCTGGTTGACTTTAAGCCAGTCTCTCAGTCCACCTTCTTTTTTGTTGTTCACTCACATTCATTTTATAATTAGGAAAAAGAAGCATTATGTGTCCTCACTGCCTTGAGTTATTTATAAAAGTCAGAATAAATTCAGAATAAAAACCTAATAAATAAAAATGTAGCCACCTGAATCTATCTGCCAGTTAAGAGAGCCTCTGGCTGAATTTCAAGACCAAATCCAGTTGCATTTTTTCCCCCTCTTCTCACTATAAGGTCAGATTCTTATGATATTTTAATGAATGAACATTGTGAAATACTGGGTACTTTTATGGGAATTAACTACTCGATATTGCTTTCCTTCCTTAGCCTATCCTTCGAAAACAGCTCCCTCTTTACACTCAAGGTGCTTTTAAAGGACCACAATGTCCAGCCTCCTAGCCTATGTAGTTTTGCTTGTCAGAATAATCACTGCTAGACCCACAGAGAAGGCAATTCCTGCCACACTGGAAGATGCGAAGGCCCTGTTCCAGCTGCCTCAGGAGAATGTCTGGGAGGAAAACATAAACCTTACTAGCTTACCTTGTCAGGAGATGAGGAACAAGACATCAATTGCCTTGAGCATGCAGAATCAAAATCTCACTTCCCTCCCTGAATGTCTGCCAGAGATTCTGGAACATCTGGATTTGAGTGTCAATCTTTTGCCAGAATTAAATAGCCAAGATGTGGCTTATCTGCCCAAACTGCGAATCCTCTCTCTGAGACAGAATCAGATCCACAGGGTGATATGGGGGACTCGAAATCTCAGCAGTCTTCAGTTCGTGGATCTGAGCTTCAATTTGCTCTCAGTTGTACCTGCCTGCATTACTTCTTCTTTGGACAATCTGAGGTGGTTGTCTCTAGCAGGAAACCCTATCAGAGAGATCCAGCCGTTTGCCTTCTCCTGCTATCCTCAGCTGAATTTCCTGAACTTATCATCCACATGGCTGGGAAAAGATGGGGGAATGGGGATTCTGGAATCTGCTTTTGCAATGAACTTGTCCCACCACCAAGAATCCCCTGAAGAACCCAGAAAAGCTCCAATCAGTGTCCTTGACCTCAGTGCAACTTTTCTGGAGAGGAGTAAGTATTAAAATCTAAGTGGAGAAATAACAAGTCTCATCCAACAGAGTGGGGTGGGGGAGGCTGGTTGTAAAGGTTGGTTGTAAAGGTTTCTAAAATATGACTGAAGACTTCTGACAAAACAAGGTCTTTTCCTAAGTTGCACCTTCTAGGTATGCTAAATTACATTTCTTGTCTTACCTTGCCTGAGGATAATGGGCAATCCATAATACAGCAGCATTCAGTTTTCATTGGAAACTTAGAATTTGCATTCCATTGCTAAAATCTGAATACGTAGACAACATTATTCCTTTGGGTGAATTTCCCATTCACTTTTTCAAGACAAGTCCTCAACCTACAACCACATTTGACCCCCAAATTTCTGTTGCTAAGTGAGACAGTTAAGTGAATTTTGCCCCATATTATGATCTTCCTTGCCACAATTGTTAAGTGAATTTGGCTTCCTCATTGACTTTGCTTGTCAGATCGCAAAAGGTGATCACATAACTCAGGAACACTGCAACCATCATAAATATGAACAAGTGGCCAAGCATCCTAATTTTGATTAGGTGAACATGAGGATGCTGCAGCATTTGTAAGTGTGAAATACCATCATAAGTCACTTTTTTCAGTGCCATTGTAACTCTGAACCGTCACTGAACTAATTATTGTGAGTCAAGGACTACATGTAATAAACATTAATGTGTACAAATGAGATTATTATTATTATTTTAAAAGATCCCTAATATATTACTTACATTACATTTAAACATTTACAATAAATCTACATAACTATTCAAAAGTAATGTTCAATGAGACTCTCAGGAATGTTTAGGAAAGCAGCATTTAGTTTCACTTTTTAAAACCAAGAATGGGTAAGCTTAGTATTCCAGCTCCCAGATATTTTTCCTCCAGATGGCTGTATTTTACGATTCTTAGAAACAATACCCACATTTTTTGCTAAGTGTTCTTACCTGATATGACATTTGTGTATGTGTACTTTTTACAGTGGCTTGCTACATAAATAAATTGTGCTTGTCATTCACAGTACAGAACAAAATAAGCAATCCGGTGTCAACAGACCGTTTGAATGACCATTCCCATCCATTAGGATCACTTGTGAGCAATTAGGAGTCTAGCATTGGAAAGCTCCTGGCAGGGATGTCTGATTTGATCCAGAGATTATTCATGGTTGAAGAACTTCAAAGTTGTCTATTCTCTAAACTGTATTTTAATATGATAATTATGATCAATTCTCACTGGTTCAAGGTTGACCCAGCCTTCCATCCTTCCAAGTTCTGTAAAATGAGGACCCAGATTGTTGGGGGCAATAGGCTGACTCTGTAAACTGCGTAGAGAGTGCTGTAAAGCACTGTGAAGCTGTATGTACTGTAGGTCTAAGTGCTATTGCTATTAAGCATCATTAATATAAACCACTAATTAATATTATTCAAAAGTTCTCTATTCACATCCACCACAAATATATAGTACAGAGACAGAAAGGGCAAATAATGGCCTTAGAACTAATTCCTTCTTCACATAATTATTTCTTTTTTTATGTGATTGCAAAATAATCTGCTTTTAAAACATTGTCTGCTTTTAAAACATAACTGAACATCTGGAGCAGAAGTAAGGAACAGTATGTTCTCCAGGTGAGTGTTAACTAGAAATTCCTCTAGGAATTTCAGCATCTTGAGGTCCACAGGTCCCACCTGTGCCTTCAGGTCAGTATCACCTTAAGTCTGTTCTTTGCTTGATCTCACCTTCTTTTTCTTCCCAGTTCACAAGGACTGGATCAAAGATTTGTCACAGCTCACCTCTTTCTATCTAACACAAATGCCCAAGCTAAGAAGACTGGATCCAGCCGTCTTCCACGATGTGCCCACGTTGAGAGAATTGAACTGTCAAGATTCCCATGCACTAAGTCTAGTAGAAACTGAGTCATTCTACCACCTACCTTATGTGGCCTCCCTAATATTTAAAAAGTAAGATTTATTGTGTTTACTTACAAGTAGGGGCCTAACATAATTGAACTTTCAAATGCCTCTCTTTAAATCTATTGGGCTACAAAGTCAATTTTGCTTAACCAATTTATTATATAGACTGGGGATGAAAATTTGTCGGACTGACATATCTAGAAGACATCAGGTTGAGTGAAACTCATCACAACCCTCCTTCTAAATGACTTCATTCCTTAATCTATTAAATGAAATTTCTAATGACATTGATTCAGCTCTAAGGATATAGTTGAATCATGTGGTATTTTTGATCATAATATGCTCCTGTATTCGGTTGAAAATAAGTTATATTTTATTTTTTATCAAACATGAAGAAAAGATTGGTAACTCTCATAGGTGGGATGGGTTCTCCTTGAATATGCATTACTAAAAAGAAATCGTATTTCATTTTATAATCATCTTTCCAGCAATCTCCAGCCACCTGGGCTTCATATGCTCAAAATCCCAAGCAGAAACTTCATGAGGTGGCTTGTTTTTTGTATCAGAAAAATCAAGGAGGCTGCAGAGTAGACAGATATATAAGGAAAAAAGAAAAAATATATAATACAATCACCCTTCACTATTTATGACAGTAAAACAAACAATGCTGATAGTCCTCGACTTATGGCCATAATTGAGCCCAAAATATCTGCGACTAAGCAAGGCATTTGTTAAGTGAGTTTTGTCCCATTTTACAACATTTCTTGCCATGGCTTTTAAATGAATCACTGCAGTTGTTAAGTTAATAACACGGTTGTTAAATGAATTGGGCTTTTCCATTGACTTTGCTAATCAGAAGGTTGCAAAAGGAGTTCAGATGACCCTGGAACATTTTTTTCCATGCTGTTGTAACTTTGAACAGTCACTAAATGAAGTGATATAAGTTGAGGCCTACCTGTAATTCAGATATTAAATTGCCTATTTCTTTTGTTTTATTTTTTTCCTAGCTGTAACTTGAGCACCTTCGATCCATGGAATCTGACTTCATCGCACACCCTTTCCATCAACCTCTATGGAAATCCTTTGGTTTGTCATTGTGCAATTTCTTGGTTGTTGTCAAACCCAGACACAGTAGTTCTACAGAGGTAAGAAGGGTTATGAGAATGAAGATAACTCCAGTTTCGGGGCCAAATTATCTTTTATTTATTTATCTATTTATTTATTTATTTATTTGTCAAATTTATATACCGCCCTTCTCCCCAAAGGGACCCAGGGCGGTGTATAGCCGATAAAACGAAAGATATACTAATTACAAAGTTTTAAAAGGATAGGAATTGTGCAACGTGAGGTCCAAAGGCATTTAATGCTGTCGTTGACTATTATGCAGATAAAATGGTCTTGAATCAGCAAGAGTTAAAAGAAGACAGAAAAGCAAACAGCAACATGTAACCAAAGGCAAGTGTATGAATTTGATTTTAGAAAAAGCCATCATCACATCTTACATTTTCCATCCCTGTTTTGCCATTTTTGAAAGGTTTTATGGATCATATTTAAAGGGTAATGTAAATCTCAGATAGGACAGCATAGGCCTATCAGTTGTAATTTGGTTCTCATCACATCTTACATATCAGAGACAAACAGACTGAACACTAGTGTGCTGCACATTAAATGAGAATATAAGGATCTGATAACTAAAGGCAGTTCTCAGTTAAGGCTTTTAAAGTTAATCAAATCCATCCAGTTATTTAATGCAGCAAATAATTGGCAACAACTGAGAATCTCAAAAGCCTGAAACGAAACTAATTTAAGCATTGCAAAGCTTTGCTTCATTTTGTTACTTTTGATTAACCTGTTGAAATAAACTGATGATAAGGCCTACATTCAAACATTAATTATGAAGTTCTTATATACTAGCTTCATATGATGGAAACTGGTAGTAGGAACAAGAAGCAGGAATAGTCTGTCGCTATAAAATGTTTGGTTTGGATTAAAAGGGCACAACTTAACATTCCAGTCTTCAAAGCCTTGGTACAACCTGTGGAGTGCCTTGAAAAGTTAAAATTAAAATTAAAAGTTTTAATATGGCAGGAATGAACTTCAAAAGAAAGGATTGTGTTAACTCTTTTATGACTCACTGTTTCTGCCTACTCTGAGAAGTATCTTCCTTCTGGCAAACCACCCAGAAGCCATATACTGTACATTCTTAGCCCCACAACACCTG
The DNA here is from genome assembly GCA_032468095.1 of Pareas carinatus. Lineage (NCBI taxonomy): Eukaryota > Metazoa > Chordata > Lepidosauria > Squamata > Pareidae > Pareas > Pareas carinatus. The sequence continues at coordinate 144,690 of JANHFO010005336.1, forward strand.
TGCATTACAGATTTAGAAAAATGATTATTTAGGTTTTGATCACTGATTTTGATAGACTGATTTCCTAGAGGTTCTTTTACACAAGAGACTTGACTTCTCCCATAGATCCAGAACTCACTCTAATTCTTCCTATTTCCTCAGAGCACAGGTAGTCATAACATAATAATGTAAGAGGCAAGGTGAGCCTTTACACTGGAACTAGAAAACTAAAAACCATTCACACAAAATTACAGAAACACAAATGAGGGATATGGGACTATTGGGGTATTTGACGTGTTACATCTTTCTACTTCCTTATAGCACACCTTGATTGATTTGACCTCTACTACCTTATTTTAGGGCATCAGAAACCATGTGCTATTTTTTATCAGAAGATAAGGAAACATCTTCATCTATGCTGTTATCCAAACTCTACGATAAGTGTCAAGCTCAGACAACCACACACTCAGTCTTATCTTTGGTTCAAGGCAAACTTTACCACATCCCTACCAGCATCACTACAGAGATATTGGCCAACTCCAGTACACTACCTCAAAAGTCTCTCAGCGATTCCTTCACTTCTCAAAGCACACCTTTTACCTGGAGAGATCTAACATGGAAGGATCCAAGTAAGACAGACATTCTTGCTTATGAAGAGCAAGCAGTTCATAGATCTACTGAGCACCCATTGTCTGTTGCACCTCTTATAACCGAGTTCTCAACAATCCTGGAAAAACTCTCTACTGAGCAACCTGCAGCGAGCACAATTGAAATGAATGAAAGTGAGCAGGATGCCACAACACTGCACCAGTCTACTTTACACAGTTTTACAACTGAAGTGACAGGAACATCTTCTTCTGAAGTTTCCAGTGATTTGTTCATTTGGTACAGTAAAACAAATTCAAATGAGAATGATCTATCCGTTAAGGATCCCACCAACTCTACTTCCCTTCCAAATCTTGCATCTACTAATAGTCTACCAGATTATACAGATGACTATGACTATGAAAACCAGCAAGTGGCATCTGTAGCCCAGACCATGGATTTATGTGATTATGATCCATGCAGACATCTCCAGAAGCCTTGTGCTGATCTCCAAAAGTTATCTTCCTGCTTGTGCCCAGGCATGTCGGATGAATTCACCATCCCGGATCCGCCAAGATTTCATGAAGTATCTGAAATGAGGGACACTTCAGCCCAGATCCATTGGTGTTCTCCAAATTCTGCCGTAAGATTCTACCAGCTTGCCTATCGTCCCAAAGGCAGCAAAAAGAATTATACAAATTCTGGAGAGATTTATGCCACCGCTAGGCGTTACACTCTATATAACCTTCTGCCTGGTTCCACCTATCAGGTGTGTATAATTGCTTGGAACAAGGCAGGATCAAGCAAAAATACTGGTTGGAATGAGCATAATACTCCATGTACCACGTTTGTAACAAAATCCAGCTACACATCTATCTTTGCAGCTCTGTGCGCAACAAGTGGGATCTTTCTCATAGCTACCATTTTATTGTCAGTATGTCTGTGCAAAAAATGTAAGACACCACACATAGAGCAATATAACACGCATCTAGTGTCTTATAAAAACCCTGCTTTTGATTATTCCATAAAATAAATTAGGGCAATAAGGCTGTCAAAAATATTGTTGTCAACTATTTACCCACTATGATCTCTTTTTTTTCCTATTCATCCTATTTTTTCCCCAAAAAAATTGAGAGGAAATTTTTTTTCAACTGTTTTGCTTCAGTATTGCTTTCTCCTTGAGAAATTTCCTCTCCAACCGAAGCAACCAGAAAATATTTTTCCATTTTTAAAACTATGAAAAATATTTTTAAAATCCTACCACAAATGCTCAAAACTTGGACTATTTTTAGGAGAAAAGACTTAAATTCAGCATTTAATCCAATTAGCAGAAAAATCAAACTTGACCGCAGGAATGAGATTCCCTCAATTCTCCAGAGTGGATTTGATGGAATACTGCTAAATGATGGTTGTCTCAGGCCCATTGGATATGAAAATTTCCATGGACCATTCTTTTTTCTCCACTTAAGATGGATTCTTCAGGATAATTTCATGTGAGTCTCAAACTGTTATAATGCTGGAGTGAAAAAGGTCACTGAACGATATTAAAAAATATCACCAGGGCTACATATTGCATGGAAACCAAGAATTTTCATTTCTTCCCATCTTTCCCTATTAGTGTCAGGTTGAATGTTTATATTCATCAGCCTATTTATTTCTGGCTATGGAAAATGCCTCCTACTTCATATGTTTATAGGTAAACCTCAACTTAGCAATAGAAATTTTGGGCTCAATTGTAAGTGAGACATTTGTTAAGTTTTACCCCATCTTATCACCTTTCATACCACAATTGTGAAGTGAATAACTGCAGTTGTTAACTTAGTAACACTGTTGTTAAGTGTATTTGGCTTCGCCATTGATTTTGCTTGTCAGGTTGCAAAAAGGGATCACAGGATGGTCATAAGTGTGAAATGTGGTCATAAATGACCTTTTTCTGTGCCGTTTTAACTTCAATGGTCACTAAATGAACTATTGTAAGTCGAGGACTTCTTGTATATCCAACTATATTTTCTTCAATCCACAGAGACTATGTTTTTGTTGGAACCTTTAGAAGACATTAATTCCAGGAAGCGCACACACAAGCAACTGGTCGTAGCAGGATTCTGTAAACTTTTTATATATATAATAACATATATACAATACCAAACTGTTTCAGCAGAGAGTGGACATAGCTGGTACAAGCGAACACAGCAGAGAGCACAAACTGGAAACATACACAGGAGCACACAGGCACCAGAGAAAGAACTACAAGCTAGGCCACGCCCAGACCCTTATATAGGGTCAAGTCCCCATTGGCTGACTTGTATCCATGCAGACATTCCAGATCATGAATACTCTGCCAGTTTTTGAGCAGTGATATCTAAGCATGGTCCCAAGAGAGGACGGGATATCATTGTGGAAATATTTGGCATCATTGCTTCCAAACTGAGGAGGAAATAGTCAGATTTTAATAGCTGAAAGAAGTTGTTCCTTTCATTTGGAAGCGTTACTGGTCCAATGCTCTGCTTGTTTATTGTAAGTAGATAATAGATCTTCCTTTTTCTCATCAGATCTGATCTATTGTCAATAGTGTATTCTGTTTGCAGAGGCCAGGATCCAAAATGCAAATTTAGGTCCATCCATAGACCAGAGAATGTTCGATACCACATCACAAACTATAGATAAAACCAGCAAGGAAACACAGAATAAGAAAGATTACTCTGATAGGGATACAGGTAGTCCGCGACCTACCACCATTTATTTAGTGACCATTTAAGTTACAATAGCACTGAAAAAAGTGATATGACTGTTTTTTCACACTTACAACCATTGCAGCATCCCTACGGTCAACTGATCAAAATTCGGACAGTTGGCAACAGGCTCATAGTTTTGACAGTTGCTGTGTCCCCAGGGTCATGTGACCCTCTTTTTGCCACCTTCTGACAAGCAAAGTCAATGGAAAAGCAAGATTCACTTAACAACCATGTTACTAACTTAACTGCAGTGATTCACTTAACAACTGTGGCAAGGATGTAAAATGGGGCAAAACTCACTTAACAAATGTCTTACTCAGTATGCGACATTTGGGGCTCAATTGTGGTTGTAAGTAGAGGACTACCTGTTTGCAATATCTGTTGCTAGGACGAATAGGAGTGTGTGTGGAATATATTTTAAGTCCACAACAAATAACATTCAGAACTGGCTCACATAAACACCAGGAGGAGGAGGAGGAGGAGGAGGAGGAGGAAGACTATCAGATTTGCAAGATTCTGGTATTACAGCCAGTCTCACAAAAGTTTTTTTAGCCTTTCTTTTTTTCATAGTAAATATTTTATTTTCAAACAAACAAACAAACAAACACACAAACAAACATACATACTCACAATACATGTCAAGAAAGGAAGTTAAGCTCGTTATGTAACAGACCAACAGGTGTTTACGAGAATTGAAGATAGTAAGCCGATATAAAGGCACATTCCATAATTAATCTAAACTTTAAAGGGTATCTCGACCAAAAATAATTTCCAAGCTCTTCAGGGAGAATATTTTCAAAAAAGAAGAGATTTAACATATACTGTTCCAACTTTCTTTCAAATTCGCTAGTAATATCTCATCTTTTCCTTTCTTTTTCCTTTCTTTCATCTCTTCACCTTCCTTCTCCCACTTCCTCTTCCTTCTTCCCTTCTCTTCTTCTTTTTCCCCATCTTTCTATACCACCTTCTAACACTCTCCAAATCATACTCCTTTACTTTCCCTTTCCTTCCTCTTCCTATTTTCTTCATATCCAACATCCTCTCCCCTCCTCTTCTCCATTTTTCTTCCTGTACTTACATTCTTCTCTTTCTTCCCCTTTCTCCTCCTACTCTTCTCTTCTCTTCTTCGTTTACTAATTGTTTTTCTAGGTTCCAGTCTTCTCTCCAATCAATTTAGCTTAATCAAATGTATCTTTACATCCATTGCTTATTTTCTTCCTTTTCTATTTTTCCTTCTCTTATTCCCTCATTTTTTATGGGGTTTTGACTTTGTCTATTCTCACAATTAACCTCCTTAGATAATTTATGACTCCTCTATTCTTTATCTCATTCCACCCTCTTTTACATCATTAATCTTATTTCTTTCTCTTCATCATACGATTT
>JANHFO010005336.1:196499-215041 GCA_032468095.1 Pareas carinatus
GATAGATAGATAGATAGATAGATAGATAGATAGATAGATAGATAGATAGATAGATAGATAGATAGATAGATCGATCTAAAATAAAAGATGGAATTCATGAAAGGTTTTTTTTCTTAATCTGCATCTGAGAAAGCCTAATGTGGCCCTCCTTGACGTGGGCAGCAACATTTCCTCAAATTTTGGCAAACCACCTGGTTTTACATCACCAGACTAACTTACAGTCTTTTCTTTCCATGATTTCTTTTTTAGATTTAATCTAGGATTCCAATTGTTTTTATATCTGTGTACAAATGTGGAGCAAAATAAGCTTTACCAGGCTTTTAGATACATTTTCATAGCCAAAAAGTAACAGTTTTGTTGTTTGGAAATGCAGTTAACCTGTGTCTAACTTTCCATTGCAGTTTAATTGTAGCCAGTCGATATCATCCAACAAGTTTATTACTCCTGTTGTTAGAGCTGGTAGCTCCTTCAAGGCCTTTTGTTGTCTATTGCCAATATAAAGAGGTGAACTCAATATATTTTCTTAATTTAATCTTTTTAAGGATTTTCAGTAAGGATTTTCATAAAAACCAGATTTTCTTGTTTTAGCCACTACTGGAATGTTATGCAAAACTGAGAGAGAAGGGTGGTGTCATTAACCTGAAACTTTCTGAAACATGGTTGCGAAACTATCAGGTAAGAATTACAAACATATGTTGTACCATAGAAAATGCAAATAAAGCAGGGAAATTATGCATCTCTGATCAAACGATATTTGAAATTATGAAATAATGGGGTGGAGGGGGAATAGAAAATAGTGGGGGAATAGAATAGATAATTGTTCAGACTATGCAAAATAACTTGATATTGTAACTATTCCCTTTGATTGTCCACTGACAAACTCACTGCCAATTGTAATATTGTTTTGTTTTTCTTGCTAATGCATTTTTGTTTCCGATTCTGGTCAATGGCCTAATAAAAATATTCATTCATTCAATTTGAATGAATTAATTTCATTAATTAATTTCATTAATTCATAACTCATCAATAATGCTAAGAATTTCTTTTTATGAAATTTCTGCAAGGCAAGTCTAAGTGACACCGACTGACTGATTTTTACACTTTTTGTCTAATGTGTGTGTCTCCTTGAAATCTTTTATTGCTGACTGATCCATGAACCTCACAGAATGTGGTAATAGAACTGCAACTGTTACATAGCTTATTTGCCATTTCTTTTATTTTTTTGTTAAGATCTTGCCAGATCGAAGTCATCCCAAACAGATTATGAGCGGTGGCGGTGGGTACCTACTGACAGGTATCACTGTTAAAAATGAAAGCATAAATACCAGTGACTGCTTAGATGAGCCATCATCTAAAAAACGTAAGCTTCAAGAACACCATTAATATTTCAAGAAATTATACTTGTGTTCTGTTATTAACTGTATTTAAAGGCACAGCAGAATGCACTTTGTTTTACATTTGCAACTGAAGATTCGTTTTTTAAATAAGTCAAGTTCAACCAAAGGTTGAAATCCTTTATTGCCAATGTCATTCTGGACTCAGGTAGTCCCCATAACTTATGGAGTATTACTTTAGAATGTTATGATTAAGAATCAGTCTTCCTGGAGCTGCTGCAAAAATTGACTGAAAGTCCAGATCAGTTCTGGTTTCAAAATTATTTTCAGAGTTCAAAAACCATGTTCTCATTAATCCCATTTTCTTTTCTTTTAAAATCAGCAGGTTTTTTTAACTAATCAAAATGAATGTTTCAAAATGATGTAATTTTATCAATATGAAAGGCAGGACTCATGCTAGACTATTGCATGTTTTAACTATTCTGAATTTCAAAGAAAGCAAACATCACATATTACTTTGGAAATGTTAAAGTAATGCTAATCTGTTTTCACTTACACTTTAAAATAGAGAAGAAAAACTGGCTTCCATTTTTTTAATATGTGATAACTTTATATTTTTATGTGGAGTTTTTAATCTGTAAATCTGCATTTCAATAAATTCTATTATTTTGTAGTACATGAATTCGTTTTTTTCTTCTAAGCAAGAAAGGATTCTTAAAGTAAGAAACTTTTTGGATAACAGCCAACTTGTTGTGTTTCCCAATGTGCCTATTAGCCCCCAAGGTTCACCTGTCGTCGTGTCGGGCTCTGTATCATCTTGTCGTGAATTGAGCCCCATTCAGCTGAGGAATTCTGGAGGTTGAAATCCACATGTCATAAAATCCACAACGTTGGAGACTCCTAGTTTAGAGAGGCTTGTAAAGCGTTATAAAGTGTTAGTTAAATCTAAGCACTATTGCTATATAGCAGATATGTACAGTATGCCAGTAGGGGCCACAAAATTCTAGATACAATCTTTGAAGTCACAAGATTTAGAACATTTATCATATCTTTCCCTTTGAATTTTGAGTCTGTTGCTGCTTGTACAGTTTGATTTATTTCTTCAGTTCTTAGCATTTGTACACTGTTTTTATAAGCTATTTTGAATGGCTCAGGAATAGAAAGTTAAAGAATCTAATAAAAAAGAGAGAGAGAGAGAGAGAGCCCCATTTGAAAGAGATATAAAAAGAGATCCTTGAAACAGATGGGTTTGATTGAAGAAACTGTAGACTAGTATGGTGATCTTTCTATATACAGTACATGCTCTAAATCACTTTTCCCCCTTTGAATTCAGATCATAGAGCAATCCTTTATTTTTAATTTTAAAAGATAATCAACAATCAACCTTAATACTTGACTCTTCCCCACAAGCATTTGGGACTGGTTGAGTGGGATTCTCCTTCAGCTGTTTTTATTATGGTGCTTGATTACCAATTTAAATTCTGTATTTCGTATTTGTACAATATATCATGTATTTTTAATGTTTGATGGTTCTTTTTTTAATGTTTTTTGTTGTTGGACACTGCCTGGAATCACATTGTTTGAGCAGCCTTATGCATCCAGTAAATAAACAAACAAACAAACAATCCCTGTTAGAAGAAGACTGGGCAGTGTTTTGTTACAGTGACGTTGAATGAGCGGTACTTACAATTGTTTCTTGGAGGTCTAGCATCACAGCCTCCCCACGGTTGTGTGATTGCATTCTGGGTGCTTAGAACCTAGCTCACAATTACAACATTGCAGTGAGCTGTGCTCATGTGGTCCCGAATTCTGCAGTTCCCTGCCAGCTTCCCACAAGCAAAATCAATGGGAAAGCTGGCAGGAAATTGGAAGTTGTGATCACATGAAGTCCTTGCTTAATGACTATATCTGGGACTGCTGGAATTGCTAAGCGATGTCACTAAGCAATGCAGTCATGTGACACTGTTTTATGACTGCATTACTTAGAAACAGCAATTCCTGTTTCAGCTGCTATTTTAAGATGAGGATCATTCACATACACACAAAAATTCCTATAAACCCCTGTGAAAGAGTCTTTGAAAATGAATAAATAGAAATCTTGCTCCCACTTGGCTGCATTATCATTGCAGAGCTTGGTTTGATAAATAGTGAAGTTAAAGCAGTGTCTGAGGTAAAAACAGTTAACTGTGCCATGAAACTTGGTAATAATTATGTCAATAGAATGTACCACAGCAAGACTGAAAAAGCACGGAATGCTTTTCCGTGCAATGTGTTACCTTCTACTGAAGTTCTGCTTCTTCTTTTTTTATACCCATATAGAAGGTTTTTCTGCTTATGTGTGTATATTGTTTCACAAAGCAAGTTAAATATTTGCACTTTGGTGTTGGAGAAGACTCTTGAGAATACCATGGATGTCAAACAAATCAACTCAAAATTGTCACTCAAGGCAAAATGACCAGATACAAATTATCCTACTTTGGACACATGCAAAAATCCAACTCTCTGAAAAAGATTGTAGTGTTGGGAAAGATGGAAGGAAAGAGAAGAAGATGGCCATCAGCAAAGTGGGTGGACTCGGTTGCAGTGACAATGCATGTACCATATGAGGACTTGAAAGACCAAGCTAGGGATAGATTGTCATAGAGAAAATGTATGTGGTCGCTAAGAGGCGATATTGACGTAATGGCACATAATCAAAAGCTTTTATCTGATTGGTTAACATAGGTAAGTGCTTCAAGCGTTATGCAAATATTTTTAGTAGCCAGGCTATAGTAGGTTCCCATGTGTGATGTTAGCTAACTTAAAAGCATTTCAGCAGAATGGAACCATTTAAAAATCTGCCATTCTAGTTTCAGTAACAGTGAAATCTATAATGTACTCTAACACCTGAAATTTCGGGCCCAAACATCAAAATGTATGTTTATTTCTCAGCTCAGTTATGAACTTTATTGCTGTCCCTGAACAATTTTGTCTAATCAGTTTCATTAAGCATGTGACCATTGAATAGCGAATCCTTCTGTGAGAGTCACATATAATGCAGCCCATTATATCTGAAACTATTATTACTTTAACAATACTGGGAAGTTGATTCCCTATGCACTTCACTGATCTAAAAAAAAAGCAGTCTATAAATGCAACAAAAGCATAATTCGCATATCCACTGCGTGTGCAAAATCTTCATGGAGACCCTTTTTTTTTCTCTGGAGAATACCCTGTGAATTCAAGTTATTACTTAACTTACTTTCTCAGAAAGTTTTTAAATTGTTCTCACCTGAGTTACAGTACCAAGAAAAATCATTTGGAGATGATGCCTCAACCTATTTTAATTTGACCCTGAAAAAGCAGATGGAACATTCCTTTCTGCTCATGATACGAAGCAATATTTTCAACACACTTTAGATGGCAATCACAGATTCGAGAAGAGAATGCTAGTGGTAATGAAATGATCTGTGAAGGTATTAAGACTACCTCAGATCATTAGCTAACATGCCTAACACACTTCTGCTTCCCATGTTTTACATTTATTTAACCTTTTAATTAAATGTTTAATGTTCAATATTTGTAGAACTGGTTTGCTATTTTGAGGCCAGAATGCCTTTAGCTAGCTGGCATTAGTGCTGATATCTTAGCTTCTGAAATCTTATATTGCAAAAGTGCACTAAAGATTTTTGTTCTAATAAAAAATCATTGACACTACCAGTGCTTTTGGAGAATAAACAATGCATCCTCCTTTTTGTATAAAGGAATCATAGCATTTTCCAGGTCTGTTGTCAAAAGTAATGAAAACAATCTGCTTAAGTGTTACTGAAAAGTTTTCCATTAGCATCAGAATATGATGAAAAGCAGAAACTTTGTTGAATACTTCACTACCATAATTCCTTCAGATATTCTGATACTACCAAACAGTTAAGATTCCCTTTTGTTTTACAGCTGGGATATCTCGTAACTTTTGTATTGCTTGAATACTGTGATAAGGACCTTACCACCAAAAAATGAATGAGCCCAAAATAAAGTTGATGAGTGTACAATAAAAACTACACATAAAATTAAAATTAATTGCTGTAAGTGCTATGAACATATATATTCTTATTTCTTTTAATCCTGTCTTTATTTATAAATAACTCAAGGCAGCAATTATTTAATTAATCACTTATGTCAATGACTTTAAAAATACAGATTCATAGAAACTGTGGGGGTAGTTTAAGAACTACATTCAATGTTTTTATGGGGGAGCTGCAACCAGTGTACCTTTTTCATAAGCTGTGAGTGTTCAATTTATCCCATAACAATATACAAAGAGACGGTGCATCTATTTTGGTGTTGTCAGCCTCCCAAAGTAGATTTTTAAGGTAGTATAGAATATACAACTATAAGGAACAAAAAACTAGTTCCAATATAGTCTTACAAACATGTTATTGTGTCTCCTCTGATGTATCTAACTATGTAAATCATAAACAAGCTATGCAAGAGCACATGCAGTTAACTATAGACAATGTAAAGTTTATTATTTTGTACCGAGATAATATATTTCTGAAGAACGCACACATACGGTAATTATCCTCATACATTTCAAAATTCAGAAGGCAAGAATTCATGCTGATCTTAACAAATCTTTTGGAACAGAAAGATGCTTTGTACTGGTGTAAATTATATATTTAAAGAATGGTAAACTATTTCTAATTAGGGAGAAGAACAACATTTGAGGCAGTGACTTTACTAGTAAATACGGGATACTTTAAATAAAGCTACTCTTCACCATACCACATTACGTCAAACAATATTCATCCTCGCTGGTTATTGTTGAATTTTTCAGCTATCTTCTGCAGTTCCAAATCCATAGTAGCCAGGTTTTCCAGTTCTTTCTCCTGTGATAATGGAAAAGGAAATTCATGTAGATTATGACCTTATAGATCACCTTTTATTCTGAGAATTTGACTGTTAGAAATTCATGCAATTGTACTGCATAGTGATCTTATTAGATTTAAATTTAATTAGATTTGATCATGCCTCATATGGAAGTATTATGTTTGGATTTTTAATGTAGTAATAATGTACTTTTCCTGACTCTACCAATGACCCTTTCTATTAAGGCTGTATAAAGTAAGCATTCCGGATCCTATAAGAATTAAACATACTATCTTGATAGATTTTAATTATGTAGCATTTGCAAAATACTTTTAAAATATGATTTTATTGCAATAAAATTAAATAGCAAAGAGGTTTTACAAGCCGACAAAGAAAAGAACTTGGCAAAGAAAGAAAAAATTAAATTTTGTAAGTGCATAATCTCACAGATTATTTTTTTAGTCCAGATTATCTCCATTATACAAGTAGTATGTACTCAAGATCCATTTTCTGCATGAAAATCCTAGTTTCTCAAAAACTGTGTCCCTAATTTCCCTCAAGAGAACTGAGAAATGTAGGGAAGAGGTTCTAAATTCTCATGTGTTCTATTTTTATGATTCATATGATCTGTTTCCGTAAGGAGAGCATGATGAAACACATCTTACTTTCCATCAAAGCATAGTGATGATTCCTAAACATGCAGATCAACCATGTGATGTTAACCTCTGCCATCATCATGTTTGTGTACTGTGGTAACTCATATTTTGTGAGTTTGGCTTAGTATATATAGGGAACTGCAGTTTCTCTAGGAATCCCGTTGTAAGTGCCAATTGTTGATTACATTTTGCCAAAATGATCAAAAATCATATTCATGCTTTTCTTCAGATTTTTAATGCTTCTCTGCATCCACATAGTTAGTGTTAAGCATATTTGGCACTGATCATTTGTCAAGTTATGTGGTTGGATGGTTTTTACAGGACATGAATTCATAGTATGGCAGTCATGTCACTCCATCCACACTTGCTTACTCAATTATTTCAGTGAGACTTGATATACCACGTTGTGTAATGTTGAAAGTCAGGACGCATCAAAGCAGGCAGCCTGAGAGAAATCTATTTCTAAGTGAGAATTTTGGTATAAAATGAGACCTGCAGCCCAGAATTAAACCGAACACATGAACAGAACAGAACAGAACAGAACAGATTTAAAATGAAAATTTTGTCACTACATTTTAAACAGGTCACTATTATTATTATGTAGTGTTGGGTGTCATGCAGCTAAGCACAGTATGTATGCATGCATACATGCATGTATGTATGTATACATAGATGTATCTTGCTGAATAGAACTTTAGATTAGGTGATTGGTCTGAGTCAAAGTATTCCCTATTCAGCATTTTAGTTAGTCCTCATCCATATTACAGTGAAAAATCTGGTGGATACCTTAAAAGCAATGTTTGAAGACTATGGGGAACATAACAACATTTGCCTGTCTTAGCAGCAGATACCAGTCCAAAAACAGCTATTTTAACAAGATTAATTTAAGGCAAGAAGAATGAACCTAGCGGCTTAAAATCTTAATGCCTTTGTTTTTAAAAAAACCCACATATGACTTCCTGGAGCTTAATCATATTTTGTTCAGATATTTTGTAAGAAATGAATCCAGAACTAAGGTTCTGCTCTAGCTTGGCCTATAACTAGAAAGATTATTACAGATTATCCCTGAAAGAAAGTTCTTTGCACAAAATCAGTCAACTGCCCTTGTCTTAACCATGCTTTAACATGCCATGACAAAGATGTCGATTTAAACTTGGTCTAAGTAGATTGTGCAGAACCTAGTTATATTCATTTCAAGTAAGTTTAATGGAGTCTGACACGTTCTACACTAAATAAATCAGAATCCAAGTCTTTGATTGACAGTTTTCTTGATATTTTTAACACTGAATGATTTTTCTTCCCTCCTTATTTGAATACTGTATGAAGCCTGAATTAACAGGACTTAATACTTTTTGATCACATACAAAGTTGTCAGCATGATACTGAAAATATAACCCTACTGTATTACCATGTTTCCCCTAGCCACATACTGTATTGTTTTGCTGAAATAAAAGACTTTTTAGAAAAGAATTGTTCTATCTTTTTTGAAAATCATAAAATAAATACCTCTTCTGGAGTCAAAGGCCTCTCGTTAAATTTGTCCTTGCCACTTCTTATTACATGTCCCCTTTCAATGTCTTCTTTTGAGCTGTATAGTTCTGGAAATTCTGCAGATTTCTTCCGGTAGCTCAGAAGATGGGCCAGCTCATCCATTCTATCATACTGCCTTTTTATCTCTGGTTTGTATAGCCTCTCTGGGTTGTTATTGTTGTCTTGTTTGGGGTTTAAGCTATCCAGGATCTGCTTCTTCTCCCACAAGTCATAATCATTATATTCAGGAAAGAATTCCCTCTTATTCAAGTGGGACTTGTGTTCTTCACTCTCCAACAGTGAATTGATGATGTCAGCATTCTTGTCCACCAATCTGTTTTTCCACCTGGGCTGTTGATAATAAAATGGATTTAAAGCTCTTTTTACATTTTCTACAAGATAGTGGCTTCGTGGGTAGCCGTCCTCTAGTAGAAGAGTCCTTTTATTATCAGAGTGTTTTCCTCTCTCATTGTAGTGTGAAGTTTCTAACTCTCCATCATTACTAGGATAGTGCTTTTCTTCCCTAGCTTCTTGGTTGTTGAGTTGTTGCTCTCCATCTTCTCTCTCCTTGTTTTGTGGTTTTGCCATCTCTAGCTGTACATTTGGTTGGTCATGGTGCCGCTTCTCATCTATGTTATAGCTTTGTTTCATGCCGCCATTTCCCTTCCTTGCTTTGTTGTAAGGGACCTTTGCTTCGTAGTGATGTCTGATCTCCCTTGATGGACCACCAAAAAGTCTTTTCTTCATATACTGATACTGATTCCTTTCATTTTCCCCACTGTGACGCTTCATGTCTTCATCACTGTCCTCTTGGCTGGGATAGTGTTGATCCCAATATCCTTTGCTCCTACTCTCTCTCTCCATTTCCTCGGACCTATGCATTTCAATAGAGTTTCTTGGCTCCACAAAGTAACGTCCTCTCTCATAATTGTTGGGGTGATGACTTCTTTTAACCCATAATTCACTTTCTTCCTCACTCGGCTCTTCAGATGAGCCCCTTTTTTCACCAGTATGATGACGGTTGTATTCAAAGGACTTACCCAATCTTGGTTTTCTTCTATAATGTCCTGATTTGTGATCCTGCTTCTCTGTTTCACCACCATCCCTCTCTGAAGAATCTTCAAATTCTTCATGAAAACTGTGGTGATACTTTTCATTACTCTCCTCCTCCTCTTCCTCTTCTTTTTCTTCCTCCTCCTCTTCACTGTCTTCATTCTCCCTTTCCTGACTCTGAATTATTTCTTCCACATACTTTTGACCATGAGTATGCTTATAATCTTCCTCATTCATTTTGCCAGATGTAAGAATGGACTTTTTCTCTAGAGGCTCAGACTCTGCTTCTCCACTGACTTTCTTTTCTTTGTCTCCATCTCCATTATGGTAATTTATTTTATAATTGTCTTCCTCAGCTCCTTTTTCATTCTCATTCTTTTTTTCTTCTTTATGGGCTCTATTCAAAGCGTAAGGAGTCCCTGGGGAGGCAGTTTGTTGGTTGCTGCTTTCCCCATACTTTTTCATCTCCAAATGCCACCTAGCATCTCCTTCTGCCTGTCTTTTAAACTCTTCTTCACTCACATCTTGTTCTTCCCTCACAGTCCCTTCTGACTGCTTACTTAATTCTTCTGATTCAGATAAGGTTCTTGTGACAAGTTCCATGTCTTGCTGTATATTTTTCTCTCTCTGTTTTTGTTGTTCACCTGAAACAAAACAAAATATTCTGTGGATTCCTCATTATAATACTATTATATTTTCATTTTCATTATGGACTGCCTGTCCTCTGTCACTGATTTTCTTTCACTTTCCCTTTCTCTCCAAGACCTCCTAAAGAGAATCAGCAACCATGGAATATTTTCTTTGTACTACTATTATCTTGTGCATACCTCACAATGGCCAGTGATGACTCCATCATTTGCTCACTATTCCTCCAACATTCCCTCAACTCTCACCCAGCAACAGCCATTCCATCAAACTGTAGCCACAAAAACAAAGGAGCTCTTCTATGGGCACTATGGATAGAAGCCATCAATTTTTGATTCTGTATTTACAGTCTGAATGGATACAAATATTTAACCTGACTTAGAAAGAATCATCTCAGAGAATGTACACATAGGACTTCTTACTCTTTTAAGAGCTTGCCCCCCCACAAGGATTCTTGCCTATAAAAGCTTATCTATCAAGAAGAAGGTTAGGTAAGTTTGCTACATTAGTTTGCCCTTGACCCTAGAACATGGAAGTCAGTATTTTTGATGAATAAGGTTATCATTATGATTGTGTGTGTGTGTATGTGTGTGCTTATTAATTTCCTCTTTTAAAACTAAGTTTAAAGTGTTTCCTGAGCCTAAAGTGCTGGATGTATCAAGGGCCCCATTTTACTCGCAATATTTCTAACTGGCCAAGTCTCTCAGCTGATGTGTATATTTATTTTGGATGCTTTTATTGTTTTAAAATGTTTTTAGTGTCTGCCTTAATTGTAATATACATATTTTAATTATAAGCCATCCAGAGTCATTAAGTGAGATGGCTGACTATAGAAATTGAATAAATGAATGAATTTTTGGACCAGAACATTAATCTGAGATCAAATATTTAATTTACCATTTATATAATTTTATGTATTCTATGTCATAATATCTTAATATATTATAATAATGTTACTATATTATAAAAATAATATAAACAGTAATTTCCCAAGCAAGCACTAAGGGGCTGGGGCAAGTGGATCTCCAGTCCAAATAAATCCCGTGTTAGATATTCTTCATCATACTTTCTATTCATACTTGTATGATTTTGTGTGTTGCTTGTGCAGGATCAGAATTCCACTTATTAGACTCATGATCAGTAATTGCACTTGGAACCTATTAACTGCTGTCAGCTTTCTGAATGTATGTTAGTACTCACATTGCTATTTGCATTAACATTTGTACTCTTCAATGAGGCAGTGTTCAACTACTGCTCTTGTCTGACCAGATCTCACAGAATTGTTATTTACAAATTCCATCATCTAGAGCAGTGGACCCCAACCTTCTGGGCACCAGGGATTGGTTCCATGGAGAAAGGTTTTTTCGTGAACCGGAGATGGTGTGATTTTGCATGCTGCCTGCATCTAGCCAATGGGCCTTGGCTTGTTTGCATGGGTCAGTTGCTGGCATGCTGCGGACCGGTACTGGTCCACGAACTAGGGGTTAGGGACCCCTGCTCTAGAGGCCTATATTTGGCAAGTCCTAGACGGTTGGACCTTTTTGCTGTAGCACCCATATTGTGGAATCTTCTCACCCAGAGATAAGATTGGCCTCATCACTCCTGAATTTCTGAAGGTTCCTCAAGTCCTGGTTAAGGCAACAGACCTGGGGACACCAAGGGACCGATGAAACTACAAGGTGATTGCACTCTCTTGAGAACAGACAAATAAAGGCTTCATGGAATTTAGCTGGGGCCTGACCTCTGTCACTTCCACCCCTGTATGAATTCCAAGCTTGCCAGTCTCTTCAGCCCATGCCCCAGTCTAGCTGGAGATTCCACCACAATATAGTTCTTCAGAAAAGAAGCATTGGACTTGAGCTCCTCCATAATGTGCTTGCTGAGAAGCTTAACTTTCCCAGAAATGCCTACTACTGCCCTCTATACATAGTGCCATATCTCTAAGAGTCCATTTCAGGCAGTCAAATAAATTTAATAAATACATAAATAAGAAAGACGATGGATTCTTAAGCCATCATCAATTTCATTTACACTGGAAACTGGGAATGTTTCTTCAGATATTGCTGTACTGTAGTAATAGTAAAACCTGCTGAAAGTTGTAATTGAACTGTTTTGAACATCTCCCATTATAGAAAAATTGCAATATTATATAATGTTCAACTAACATAAAGACTGATCATGGAAAGTATGTTAGGCTCTATTAAGATAATGCACTTACTTTTCTTCAGAAGCTCCTTACACTGTGGATTAATAACCGGAGAATTGCCTTTTGACAGACTGTTCAAAAGGACTTCTATAATGCATCGGGTTATCTAAATCAAAAGTAACAAAGGAAGATGATTCATTTAGTTTTGAAATGTTCTGTTCCAACTGAACACTCAAACCTGATTAAGATCATAAACATGGAAAACAACAGCAGCTATGACTGGAAGATTCCAACTGAGTAGGTAATCCTAAAGCAAAAGTAACTAAATTTCTAAGTTATTTTATAGTTGCTTTAAAAAAATATTAAAAATACCTGTCTAAACAATAGAATCTTTGTTTTTACCATCAAGATATAAACAGGAGGAGAAAATCCAAATGTTTAGCCCAGAAGATTTCCAAAGAATAAGTGACACCAAAGAAAAGGAGGGTTTTTTTCACATGCCTTATTATTTCAATGGGCCTCCAGCCCCACATGGAAACTTCAGCCCTATTTTTGTGATATCCAATGCCCATAGAATTGTGTTGCTGAATTTCAGGTCAAGATAGCTGTGCAGCCAACTGGACATCAACCACCTCTTCACTCCTCACTACCCAATCTTTTTCCCTGCACTGATCTCGATTTTAGCATCTACTAAGAAAGGTGTGGTAGTCCTGCTTTTTGAGAAGAGAGAAATCATAAAAGCTTTAAAATTATATAAATTCCAGTTGACTATCCTGTATTGTACTATGAAGTACTGAACAAATCCTGGTTTGTTTGGTTTTTTAATTTCATAAGATATGGCTAAGTTAATTCAGGGACGCTTATGCAAGGACTCCAATATAGAATATCATGATTTGGACTTGCTGTAAAATGCAATCAAATGAGGCAGGGTAGCTGGAATTCCCATGACTGTAGTTATGGTTAAAGAGTCTAAATGTAAACATGAAACATTAATGAGAGCAGAAGATGCCACCAGGTACATTAAATTATCTTGCTCACAAAAGACTTCTGACCTTGTCCCTTGCTGAATTGTTCTGAAAGGGTCCTTCCTCCTTGTCGTTCATTAAAACATGGTGGTGTCTATGTATAAGGCACTTTGTCTTTAGAGCAGTGATAGCTAACCTTATAGGCACAAGTGCCCAGACAATCGCAGTTAATGAGTCGCATCTTCTGATGTCACCACCCGGCACTGCTACTCTCTTTCTTAGGAAATATGTATGGCCTCGTGACATCATTGCCCAGCACCGCTATTCTCTTCTGAGCATGCTCTGCTCTTGGGCGATGCTGGGGCACGCGTGCCATCACTACTCTAGAGCGGTGGTCGCCAACCTTTTTGACCTCGGGGACCATCAAACTCACAATTTGAAATCCCGAGGTCCACCGATATGATTTTTTTAAAAAGGTACATACATTTGTAAAATAATGGTCAGGGAACTTCCATTTTATAAATATAAAAGGCACCAATTTAATATAGCAAATTTAAAAAGCCTATTTAATTATAACAAAAATGATAACAAACAGAGATCAAGAGAGAGAAAGAGAGAATGAGAGAGAATGAGAGAAAGAGGGAGAATAAGAAAAAGATATAGAGAGTGAGCAACAGAGAAAGAATGAGAAACAGACAGACAGAAAGAGACAAAATGACACACAGACACACACACAGCATGAGAAAGAGAGAGAGAGAATGAGAGAAAGACAGACAGACACACACACACACACACACCGCTCTGGCTCCACTCCCTTCTCACTTGCATGCCGGCTCGGCTAAGCTCTGGACCTCACTGCTCCGCAGGTTGATCTGTGTGCCTCCAGGCGCCCCGCTGTTAACTCTCCAGGTACCCGCGGAGCGAATTACGGGACTCCAGGCACCCTATGTGCCGATCTCCAGGCCTGTGGGTGCCCCACGGATTGATTTATGGGCACCTGTGCGGCTCCGAAGGCCTCTAATTCGGCCCGCAGGTGTCCAAAGATCGATCCGCAGGGCGTCTATAGGCCTGGAGATCAGCCCACGGGCCGAATTAGAAGCCTCCTGGAGCCCCGTGGATGCCCAGAAATTGATCCGCGGGGCTCTGGGAGGCCTGGAGATTGACTCATGGGTTGAATTAGAAGCCTCCCGAAGCCCCACGGATGCCCATAAATTGATTCGTGGGGCTTCGGGAGTCCTGGAGATTGGCCCGTGGCCCGAATTAGAAGCCTCCCGGAACCCCACGGATGTCCAGAAATCGATCTGTGGGTCACTCTCCAGGCACCCACGGGGAAAATTACGAGCCTCCCGGAGCCCCACGGACCGATATCTGGGCACCCACGGGCCGATCTCCAGGCCTCCCAGAGCCCTGCAAATCAATCTCTGGGCACCCACGGACCGATCTCCAGGCCTCCCGGAGCTCTGTGGATTGATCTCTGGGCCTCCAGACACCTCGCTGGTCGATCTTTGGATGCCACGCTGGTCGAACTACAGGCACTCCTACTGGCCTCACAGACCCCTGGTGGCCCACTCAGATCTTCTTGCAGCCCAGCAGTGGACCAGGGCCCACAGGTTGGTGACCACTGCTCTAGAGCATGCAATAATTTCTGATAAGCTTGAAATATGTCATGTGCAAAGCATCAGACCCACATGTTAAGTTCCAATTAAGCTGATTTATTGCTCATGGCTGTTCACAAGAATCTAGTCAGCTAACAGCACCAAACTGGTGTCAATAAAAGTCAATGGAATTCAAGAGGAGTTGAATTTAGACTGCTTATGGGAATGTAACAATTCTAGACTGATCTCTCTCTTGACTCTGCCCTGCCGGGCTCTGCCACTGCTCCTCCTACAAAAGCAACCTAGTAAATGTCACTTTATAGATGAATAATAAGTTTTCTGCTCACCATTTCTCCAGTATGATCATCATTTTCTACTGGAGCTGAATGAATACCTTTAAAACAAAAAGATAAAAATTAGAAGAGACATTTGAAACCACAGCTTTGGAAAAGACACCTAAACTTGCTATGGAAAGTGTTTTGGTATTTGCTGCTTTTGAAAGCATTTTTTTTCAACCAGAAAATAATATTCATGTCCTAGATTTAAGGTTCCCATATCACCATTTGCATAACCAGACACTGCTTGTTCTGATTTAACACACTTCTCTTTATTTAAAAACCTACTAGACAAATACTAACAGGCAGCGTCCTCTTTATTCCCAGTAGTACAGAAACTGCATCTAATACATCTGGGAGCATGTCAGTCAAGTGTGACAGAGAGCAGCTTGATGTGATTATGTGTATGGCAAAAATACAACCATGAATCAACATTGCAATTTGTTATGACTTGCAGAGCTAAAACAACAACTTATTATGAGTCTTTGCAGAGGCTTCCTTCTCCCTCTTTATAGACCCAGATATGAGCAATGCACACACACACACACATGGTTTATTTTGTTTGGTACCAATGAGTGGATATTATTTTGTTTTCTAACTGTATCTTTATTTAGATGCTTCCCCTTCCCGATATGGAAAGAAATATTAGTTAGCCACCCTTGTTTACAATTCCTACTTAAACTCATTTATATAATATTGTGATTTTTGTCATTATGAATAAACAATATTATTTTGTATTATTCTACTAGGATGATTACATGAAATCTTTTTTTAAAAGGTTCCTTAGATTCAAATAATAACAACCAATGGACCAAGAAAGAGGAACAAGAAAGTAACTATGATCCACTAAATATATCAATGTAATCTTTTAACTTTCACATTGTCATGAATTATGATAGTAGCAATGCAAAAGTCCCTGGCAAATGGCCAGAGGGACTCGACTCTTTCCCCACCTTAGTGTGTCAAGGGAGGGCTGGTTCATGTTGCCTGCCTCTGTGTTTGAAATCACCCCATCCTCTTTTTTTTCCCCCACATGAGTGCCTGCCTCCATCTGCAATGCAGGCAGTAAAAAGCAGACGCAGACAGGGCACCAATATAAGCAAATTGGTTTGCTCACACAGTTTAATCATCAATGAACATCCATTATGCAGCCATCCATCAGGCAGGACACTAATTGGTAGTGCAAACCCCACGGGTGCAACCCAAGCTGTGTTCAGAAGAGTAGGTGCCATAATTTCTTGCCTTCATCTCAAAATCAGTTTGCAGTTTTGATTCTACAAAGGACTGAGGTATACTTTTGGAGAGAGAGAAAATGAAAACAGCATTGGCAGCCCTGTTGGATCATTCCAGTCTCTTCCAAATGGCCGTGTCTATTAAACAAAAGGCAGTGATAGAACATGATATTTGACATTTCGTGAAAGGAGGAACGATACGGTGTGAGAACAAATTAGAGGAGGCTTTGAATAAAACATTGGAGAAACCCTTTGGGCGCTTGGCATGCATTCCATTTTTCCTAGCGTGTATCCTCTGGTAAATTGCTTTTACTCCAAAGATATCTGTCATCTGTCACCAGAACTGCCAGTGGTAGATGAGATAGCTGCAACTTCAGCTTAAAGGATCTTGTTCATCTTCAATCATTTATTTGGGGAAACTGGTTTGGCCCTGGAAGTTAAAGACGTCATGGCCTAGATCAGGGGTGTCAGACACAATTTCATTGCAGGCCACTGCCACTGCTGCCGTGGCAGCCACGGGTTGCCCTCTCCCCTCTTTCTAAGGCCCCTGTGAGCCCACCAACCACCCATGATCCCCACAGACCCCCATGGACCCCTGCCATGGACCCAACCAATTCCCCCATGATCGCCAATGAACTCCTCAGGCCAAAGACCCCCTACCCGTGCCCCTGCAGCCGCCTCTAGGGAGCACCCTGCTCACCTCCAAATCCAACCCATGGACTGGATCCAGGTAAGCCATGAGCCGTATCCAGCCCATGGGCTGCCTGTCACTATGGTCTATACTAAAAAATGCTCACATGCAATCACTTATCTCTCATAACTATATAGAATAGCAATAGCAATAGACTTATATATCATTCACAGTGCTTGTCAGCCCTCTCTAAGCAGTTTACAGGGTCAGTATGATACCCGCAGCAATCTGGGTTCTCATTTTACTGACCTCGGAAGGATGGAAGACTGAATTAACCTTGAGCCAGTGAGGATCAAACTGTCGAACTGCTGATAGTCAACAGTCAGCAAAATTAGCCTGTACTACTCTACTCTAACCAGTGCGCCACCACTTCATTCCTCCCTTTCCTGGTCAACAAGTAGTCAAACCACAACGTGCATGAATCCCCTCAGTTCTATTTTGTGATCCCTTCATTCCCAATCCTCCTATAGGATTGAAAATTTCCAGTTCTTTAAATAAATGTCAATGCTTTTAATTACTTAAAATCCCTGCAAGTATTAAGGGAACACATGGCATTAGTTTTTCCCCCCCATTATTATTATTGCCATCATCATCATCTAGCTTCCAATCTAATTCTCCATTTTTGGGAAGACATGATTGCTCCTTGCTATAGTCCCTACATTCTGGGTCAAAATACTATTACAGAACTTCCTTAGTGCGATTTTAAAGAACGCCAACAATTGAGAAGGGCAGTATATAAATCTAAATAAATAAATAAATAAAATTGTCTAGAGGAAAATGCAGCAGTTAGTTTTTGTTATTAGAAGGGTATAACATAACCTTAATAATATTAATAATATTCTACTTAATGCCATCAAAGATGGCAAAGATTTGTTCTTTGCTTCCCCAAAAGACATGACTTGACCTAATAGGCTTAAAACAGAGATTTTAGTTCGACCGGACAAGAAATGTCTTCATGGTGAGAGCATGAAGCCTGAGAAGTGACATGCTAAAAGAGCAATAGAGTCTCCCTTGCTGAAAGCTTTTAATCAGAGCCTGATAGTTCTATGTGTAGAACAGGATTATTTTATGAGTAGAAACTCTTTTATTATTTTTCCAGGGCAACAAAAAACTGAGCTGTTGTTTATCTCTGAAGGGAATGAGAAAGGAATTTCTAGCATTATATGACACTGCCTTCCACCGTTTTTAATGTTTTTTTATGAACATAACAATAAGCTTATTGAGGTATTTTCCGGCGGAAAAGTTTGCCCAAAAAAACATTGTCATTATTTGGCCATCTGTGAATGAATTTTGGCATTGTGGTCGAGGGCACAGAAAATATTATTCTTAACTAGATTTCATGTCTGCCCCCATAGATAAAGGTGCTATAATTCAAGAACACTATAAATGGAGGGCAAAATGCTGTAAGCCAGAAGATAAAGTCAAATATTCCAGGACTCCAACTCTCTCCCTCTCCCTCTCCCTCTCTCCCTCTCCCTCTCCCTCTCCCTCTCCCTCTCCCTCTCTCTCTCTCTC
>JANHFO010005336.1:221802-235379 GCA_032468095.1 Pareas carinatus
AGGGTTAGGGTTAGGGTTAGGGTTAGGGTTAGGGTTAGGGTTAGGGTTAGGATTAGGGTTAGGGTTAGGGTTAGGGTGCTGGCTTTTGTGCTTTTGTCTCCCTTCATCCCAGGGAGATTCATGGGATGAGAGAAGAATGGTCGTGTCTCGAAAGGGTTCCGCCAGCAGAAATTTACGTCCCGTTTATCCAGGCATTTGTTATGATGTGGGGAAACGGAAGGAACCCAATGAGAAAAGGGACGGCTGTCTGTTGACGTCCTTGTTTTCCCCAACACACTTTGTGCAGTTAGATGTTCTCCCCTCCCCCTCATTCTCTTCAAGAGTGGCAGAATGAATCGATCTTTCCTAACAGCAATCATCCATACAGTATTCACTTCGACACATTATTGAATGGCGACGTTTGCACATAAAATTCTTCTCATCCTGGTCTTTTTTCTGCTGCTTTCTTTGCTATCTTCCTTCCACTCTAAAGCTTTTCTCTGATTTGCATAGGACAGTCTGTGTCAGCTCAACTATAGATAAGATTCTGGCAGTAAGAACTGAGTTGGTTTGTTTCACCATGAGTTGTTGAATAAGCAATAACTAGCTGGGTTCACAGAATCCCCTGAGCCAAACCCAAGTAAACCACATTAACACAATACATGCACCTAATTAAGAGAGTGGTGTTGCAGTTCCTTTCTGTTAACAGATCTTATTTAATATGGGGTGAAAAGAAGTAGACCATGGACTTTATTAAAGCTAAGGATTGTGTCATAGGAGCTGATTTTAAGAGGTTGTAACAAAAAGTGACAACTATTGTTAGCAGTAATAATAGTAATAGTAAGTAATGTTTATTAATGATGGTTTTTACTCCATTGTGATGAAGTAGTTGATGTGCTGGAGTGAGATCGTTCAGAAGACCCAGGTTTTAGCCCACTGACAGAAA
Organism: Pareas carinatus; assembly: GCA_032468095.1. Taxonomy (NCBI): domain Eukaryota; kingdom Metazoa; phylum Chordata; class Lepidosauria; order Squamata; family Pareidae; genus Pareas; species Pareas carinatus. Next base: position 222,728 of record JANHFO010005336.1, read on the forward strand.
CATATCAAATGATTTTGGGTCAGTCTCTCTTTGTCTGCACCCAACCTATTTCACTTTTTGTTGTGGATTAAATGGTAAATGTGCCATGAATGCTTTCTTGAGCCCCAGAACAAACAGTGGAATTTAACAAATAAACAAAACTTCTCTCTATATAGAGACAGAACAATCCTATAATCAGATTAAACTCTGGCTGAGGATAAGACATGGCTATGGTTGAAGAAATACCATTGATCCCAGAACATGTTTAATGTGGAAGGAAGAGAAATACATGAAAGCAGAGGAGGCGACAGCAACCCTGGAAACACTGAGAATGGCAACAAGTCAAGGACTGTGCCAGAAATCTCTCATGCAGCTGAGACACAGTGTTTGACCTCACAATGATGCAGACACTCTCCCAACCCACAGCCTGTACCACTATCCACACAACTTGCACAGTACCCTTGGTCAAGTGCTTCAGAGGCTCAGAGAATCTGCCAGGAATAACTTTGGTATTGCAGTGTCTAATTTTGCAATGCCCTCAAAACTCCTGAACACAATTCAGAAGCACAACACATAAAAGGGGCAAAAAGAGATGACCCACAATGAACCACCTACTTAGTTCAGGATGTTAACGGAATGTCAATACAGGTAGTCCTTGGTCAGCTAAGGCAATTGGATCCAGAATTTCTGTCATTGGGACACATGGTGTGATGACACATAATTGTGTCCTTTAGCGATGACAGTTGCAGCACTTCTGGTTTCCCATTGTTAAGCAAATCTTGCCCTGTAGTTAAGCACATCATGTGGTCACCATCTGCCAGCTTCCCTATAGGATAGTGGGAGGACTGAAAACAGCAAGAGAAATTGAGTATTTTCATTTTTTGCTTCTGGATTCAGCAGTTGATAAATTACTCAGTGAAACAGGTTTATAATTCTTCTTTCATTGGTATAAATGAAGCAGCTGTGAGAATATCTCTGTTGTGCACTAATTATTTTGATGCACTATCCTTCAGTTCTTGAATTTATCTGCACACATGAAACATAGCTAAGTAATATGTAATAATCGTTAAAATATTCATTTTACTAAACAGGGTAATAGTTGGAGTTAATTGAAATCCTTCACTTAATTAGATTATAGAGGGATTAATGATTCAGACCTATCTTTTTGCAGGCCTTTCTTCAAGTCAGTTTTACTTATGCCATGTTTTCAGGCCTTTTCCTCTAATAAAAACCTTCTTTAACAGAATAACAGAATAAGTTGGAAGAGACTTTGGAAGTCTTCTACACCAGCCCCCTGCTCAAGCAGGAGATCCTCTACCAGACACGTGGCTGTCCAATCTCTTCTTTAAAGTCTCCAGTGATGAAGCTCCCGCAACTTCTGCAGGCAGATGTTTAATCCCCAAGATTGGGTGTGAGTGGTACAATAAGTCATTTTTACATCTCTCCCCAGAACCATGTTCACTTCTGCCGGCTCAGAAATACTGACAAGGATGGACAATCACAATTCTATTTCAAACTGCTATGTGACCTGCTACAACAGCCATGTTTTTTTCCCCACACACAGCCCATTTTGCACACAGGGTAAAGGCAGCAACAATAATCAAACTGTTTGGTCAGCCATCTCAACAGTTTGGTTTACTATGAGGGAGCTTTCAAACTAGAATGCCTCTTCCGGGACCTTATAGGGTAACCAGCTCAAGAACCAGGAGGAGGGAGTCAGATGAGAATCCTTCCATCAGGAAGACAACTTCTCTCTAGTTCCACAAAGCTCCAGACTTTCCAGTTTATATCCATTTCAGGAACCTTCCACCTCCATTGCATCTAAGACAGAAGTCCCCCAGTTGGTCCTAAAGGCCCTAAAGAGAATCAATGTGTGGAATCATAAGGATGGCTGCTAGGCAGGGAGTGATGTGACTTCCATAACAGAAATGGTTATAATTGTAATGTTGCTTTTTTACTTTTATTTGACTAGTGAATATAGATTGGTGGATGATGATATCACAGGAATGGAGCTTCTGTGGCCTACACTGCTTGTGGTGCCCTGGATATTTGCAACGGTAACCCCTTGGTGATCTCCTTTAGGCATATTATAATAGACATTATATATTAATCACACAGACATACAATCAGAACCTATCATACACTTTAAAGTGCTGGACAAGACATATAACTGAAGAGGACATATAATTTAAGCCAAATCATATGTCACACCTAAGAAGTCATCCAATACTTTCCCATAAAATTACATACATATATACATACCCATCACAATATTTCCTTTCCTTTAAGGATATCGAATGTTACACGAAGTGCAGAGCGGGTTAGAAATATTAAGTAAGGAAAAAGGTAGAAGATAAGAAAAAAGAAAGGAAATCTAAATCTACTTTATAGCAACACCTTTCACTTTAGCCCCCTACACCTTCCTGTCGTTGCAAACCATTGCAATTTTTACTGTATCCATTACCAATTCACACAGTGCTCTCTCTTCCATCCAACCATGATTTTTCTCATTCTTTCCCTTGTTCTCAATTGCTTCACTTCATCTTCATACATTTCTTTTGCAGGTCAGTTCTATTTGTTTTCTCTAACTGAACCATTTCAATTTTTTTTTTCATATTAGCCACTTATTTTTGTATTCAGCCCATATTCATCTATCACTCATTCAGTCTTGGGACTGTCTTTTCTTGTTTTTTGCGGCACTCTTCAGTTAACCATTCCACCTATATTTAATTTCCTCTGTTTTTCTATTCAATTCTCATATTAAAAAGTAGATTGAAGTGCCATGTTTTACACCGCCACTTTTTTCACATTCATTATTTGCAAATAGTCACATGCTACTTAGTATCTTTATACAGGTAGTTCTCAACTTGCAAGATTTCATTTAGTGACCGTTCAAACTTATAATGGCACTGAGAAAAGTGACTTGGGACTGTGTTTCACACTTATTTATTTTAGACCTTTTAATTTTTAGATCCGGTTTTAAATTGGATGTATTTTCCCGGCTTTTTAAATTTTGGCCCCATGATTTATATACATATTTTAATTGATTTTAAATGATGCATTTTTTTGTATTGTATTGTTTGTGACTATTGCTTTTTAGATGGCTGTGCACCACGCTGGGTCCCTTCGGGGAGAAGGGCGGTATAAAAACATAAATAAATAAATAAATAAATAAATAAATAAATAAATACAGTTAAGCAGTTCTTAAATAATGATTCTGGCTTTCCCTATTGACTTTGCTTTTTAGAAGGTTGCAAATAGTGATCACATGACTCTGGGATGCTGCCACCATCGCAAATACATGCCAGTTGCCAAGCGCTCAAATTTTGATTCTGTGGCTGTGGAGCTGTTGCCACAGTTGTAAGTGCAGGCATCAGTCATAAGTCGCTTTTTTTCATTGCCACTGAAATGTTGAACTGTTGCTAAACAAATATTTGTATTTTTTTTTCTCTTTTAGCTTCAGCAGCTTCCTTGACGAATTGGGACTCTTCGTTTATTTTGAGAAGGTGTGTCTGTGTGTGTTATTTCATCAATAAACATCTTTGGATACAGCTCATCATAAACAAAGCAAACATTTTACATAACCCACTACAGGGATATAGATTATGCCAAACATACAAACTGACAGTATTATATCACTAACTAGAGCGCCATTTTGCAAAAGGACAAGATGTAAATTAAACAAATGGATACATTCACTTAATGCTCAGAGCTAATGGCTTAATTAGCTCTTTATGTTTGTATCTTCTCTCCGAATACACTCAGGTAGAAAAGAACTTTGTCAGAATATTAAGCTGAGAGATATTTTATAATTTATCCATAGCAACTATCTCTTGTGCAACCTAATATTGAACTAAGAATAATAATTTTGTATTCCATTCTCAACGTGTGTCTCTGTGGAAAAAAACTGCTATTTCTCATGTATTTTCATTATAGTCCTCAATCGAGTTTGTTTTGCTTCAGGGAATGACTGTAACATCTCTCTTGTAATTAAGCTTATGTGTGACTCCCCCTCTCCCCCCCCCAAAAAAAACCAAAAACCTCACACATAGAAATGTGAGATAATTCACTGTTCCTGTGCAATATAACATAATGAGTTCTAAAAGTGTTTGTTCTTACCATGCTTTAAAAAAACTAATTTAGTTTTATATTATCAGCCTGATCTGATCCAAAGTGCCAGCCTCACATCTGGAATTGTCACTTCTGGAATCAATCAATGCAAATTCTTCTCATTTGCCATTTCGCAAAGTGACAGACCAACTGATCTGTTTTCCAAAGAAGATAAAAATTGATCATAATTTACCGTGGAAAGTGAACAGGCGGGTGAGTCTAAACAGGACAATAAATAACCATTTCAGCTTAATATCTAAAGGAGTGCGTGTCTAACCCATGGTCCATGAGCTGCATGCGGTCCTAGACAGCTAGTAATGCGACCCCACAGGCTTGCAAACCTTTAGCATCATTCTATGATTTATAAACAGCACTTTAACTATATTATCTATGTTACATGCAGACCAAGACAATGCCTCTTCACTCACTGTGACGCCAAAACGGCAAGCCAAAATGTTGGACATCCATGAACTAAAGCAAGCAGATTTCACCCATTAGGATGGTATTACTGAAGAAAAAATTGAGACCCCCAAAAAAGCCCAAAGCTTTACCGTGAAAGGTTATGCTTGAACCAAAAAGGGATGTCCAGCCCTCTGGTGAGATTTGGAGTGGACCATTGGAGAACCATACTTTGCAGTTGACAAACGATATTTGCATTGTTATGATTCTTGTATCTTTTACTGAAGGGGTTTTATTGTTTGTAATTTATTTTGGATGTTTCCATTCTGTTGTTAATTGCCATGAGACGTTTGGGATTACTAACATGACAACAAAAAGATGCCCCCCTATTTATCTGATGGATTATAAGGCAGTCATTTGACTATGCCCAAGATCTGATTTCTGATAAGATTGTCAAGGCCCCTTCCTTCATTATAAACAATCAGCTGAAATGCTATTGGGTTTGCCAGTCTTATCCCCAGGAAACTCTGCATAACCACTAGATGAAAATTGCATAATATCAGATGCCAATTTGCCACCACCAGCCAAACTGGCATCGGGTTCCATGCAACTCATTTAGCGTTTATGCAGAGTTTCCTAAGGATTGTTCAGTTTATAATGAAGGTGCCTTGGCAAACTTACCAGTTCTTGGATATAGTCAGATGACTTTATTACGGTCCTACAGTTCAGCAGGTGAGCAGGATGGCATTTTTTGTTGGCATGTATTTTTTTGGTAAGCCTTTTTCCCTCGTCCTTAAGGTAAGTATTAAGGATGTTTTGCTTTTCCCTTCCAGCAGCCAACTGGCTGATTTATTACACCTATGACTTAGGATCCCAGAGACTAATTTCAGAACTGTAAATCCTCCTTTATGTTTAAAACAAGACCAGTAATTCTTACTGTTAGGAGCTGAGTAAATAAACATTAAAATAATGTTTATTATTTTAATCAATCCAATATTTCTTTGCATGCCTGGCAGCATCAAGCGTTTCTCTCCAAGAGTCCTTGTGTTTAGCAGAAGGCTACTCACCATATTGATTTTTCCAGTTAATTCAAATGAAAGCTAGAAGGCTTTCTATGAAAGAACTGCTTTTGAAAAAGGAACATAGAGCAGCTTTCCTTAATCCTCTTCGTACTGTACAGCCATTGGCTCTGTAAAAAAGACTAAGGAGGAGGGGACAGGCCCAGGGCAGCCAGCTGGATAGCAGTCAAGCATGGAGGGTCACAGCACAGAGGAAAACTTAACAGCAGAGTGTGTCTTTTGAGCATATCAATAGTCATCCATAGAGATTCTCAGTCATCCAGGTCATGGTTGTTCCAAAGGTGCTTTTTAATAGGCAACTGGGACATCCTTTAGAAGTTGCCTTTTGAGAAAGCGCGTCTGGGACATTTCCATCGTCATTGCAGTCACAGTGTCCAACCCTTTTCTGACTGGCACAATGGGGAGTCATGCTGTCCCAAAGTAGAAGGCTGAGCGCAGCACAGGATTAAAAACTCAAATAATCTATTCATGTAGGTGAATATAAATTCAATTAATAACATCATGTAATTTCCCAAATAATTAATTATTCTCTTTTTTATATTAAAAATCACAACTTGGTAGCAACGTTCACATATACTCGAGGGGAGGGGGCCTAGTTCCATTTTTTTTTGCAGGGGACAGGTGGGTAGGTAGAGAATATGCATCTCAGGGTTAAGGGCTGGATTATATCTATATCCAAACCTCTAGGTCAGGGGTCCCCAACCCTTGGTCCATGAACTGGCACCAGTCCGCCGCATGCCAGCAACTGGGCCACGCAAACAAGCCAAGCCCCATTGGCTGGATGCAGGCAGCAAGGAAAGCCACGCCCCCTCCAGTTCACAGGAAAACCTTTCTCCATGGAATCGATCCCTGGTGCCCAAAAGGTTGGGGGTCGCTGCTCTAAATATTATAGCATGTCTATCATTCATCTCTGAAAATGATGGTGCCCTAACAAAATTGCTTTCGCACAGGAAATGTAAAGCTATACCTACTTGACCACCTAGGAATGGGATTTGTGAGAAGCAGCCCTTTGGAGGAATAGTTACAAAGGAAATAGCTCACTATTAACTGCAAGTTGAGCTATCAGGGCTTTCCATATTTCAGAAATGACAAGCATTCATTGATCTCTGGCGCGCATGTTCTCCCTATAGGGAATACAAAAGCAAAAGAAAAGACAGTCTGCTGAATGTTAAAACAAATATTCAGAAGTCTTCGATAACCCATTGTGCTACAGTTTGCAAATCAGCTAAATTGTTGCAGGTTGCCTAAATAATTCAATTTTAATAAGCTTCATTGTTGTGGCAAAACCCATTAAGGTTTATCATTGATCCTTGACTGGGAAAGGATATTAGAAAGCCCTGAGTGGATTATCGTAAACACTCCTTATCTTGGGTAACTGAGAATAGCTGCCTATGTGCTCAACATCTTAAGCCAGCGATGAAGAGGCTTTAGGCTTTTGGGATCTACTTCATTTACTTGAACCTAAGAAAACTGTGTGTTTTCAGGCAAACTCTGAATCTAGGAACTTAGAGCTAAACTAAACAAGTTAATCTTTTACATAGATGTCATTACTATAAATTGGCACATTTTCTTCATTTCAACAGCTTATAATGGGAAGAAAATACCAATGGGAGTTTAAATTTGGCTGTGTTGATCTATTGCAATTTATTCACATACTAATTGACTTTCTACTCAGGTCTGATCAAGACTCTTCAGTTGTATTTGTATGTACACTGACCATAAATCAGCCAAGAAGGCTACAACTCAGGGTGTTGTGTGAATTTCATGCATGAGGTTGATTGTATGGTTAACTGTGTCATGAGATCTCAGAAATTTGGGTCAAGCAGTAAACTAGGTTTATATAAACTTTGGCTAAGCATTCCATGCAAATTCAGCTAATAGCGTCCTGAGAATTGTCAAGATGTTTCAAAGAAGGCGAATGAAGTGCTTATAGAACAAATGGAACTAAGAGCAGAGGCGTACTTCCTGTCTACCTCAGACAGGACACCTACCATTCTGGGAGGACACAAAAAGGATGACACAATCCCAAGTCTGCTATTGGAATAGCAATCTCCACCAGATGTCTATGGAGATTCTCAATTATCCAGGTCATGGTTGTCCCAGAGGTGCTTTTTCCAAAAGGCAATTGAATTTACTTGGTTTTTTCTTTGAAGATGCTTCACTTCTCATCCAAGAAGCTTCTTTAGTTCTAATTGACTGGTGGAGAATGATTCAGTGGTCAGAATTGAGAATAAAGCAGTCCATCTGCACCTGAAAGAAAAGGGCTACTCCTCTGAAGACAGCAAGGTTCACATTCAGGACAGAGAGGACCATTGGATTGAAAGAGGAGTCAAAGACGTCATTTACATTAAAATTGAACAGCCATCTCTCAATAGAGGGGAGAGGGGCACCACACCACTTACCTCCTGTTTACAATGCAGTCCTTTCACTAGTTCCAAGATGTTCCACGCTTGTTTGAATTCTGAATCAGGGACTCTGAGAACACATATTAGTCCTCAGATAGTTCAACAACTTTCAGAGTTTTAATGATTGGCTGTTTGCAGAGAGCATCAATACTCTCCATTCCCCACCAGTTAGTTAAAACTGAAGAAGCTTCTTGGATGAGAAGTGAAATGTCTTAAAGAAAAATCAGAAAGTCCAGTTACCTTTTTAAAAAAAATCCACCTTTGGGGTAACTATAACTTGGATGACTGAGAACCTCCAGAGACATTCAGAACCAAGCCAAGCCAAGTTTTGGTACCTACCCTCAATGAATACATAAACTAATCATGCAAATAGCAACTCTATTATGATCTAATGAAAGGTCTATTTTTAATCTAGCCAACAATAAGTATCACACTTAAGAAAAGGGATGCATTTACAAAACCTGCAAGGTTCTATGAGCCCTTCAGAAACCATATGCTGCATCATGTTCGTGCATTATAAAATGCAGAAAACGGTGAAGGCATTAATAGAAAGGGGACTGACAGTCCTTTTCATTAGAACGCACACTGGCAAGAAGAATAGAAACAGCAGTCTCTTATTTCCTCTCTTTTTACCTCTCTATACCACACAATAACACTGAGACGGGCAGCTGTATAAATAGTTCAAATGAGTACTTGAAAATGAATTCTTTCTGCAGTATTGGAAATGATCTATGGACACAGCCAAAGGTATTGGTACCTTTCCACTTTTCCCTCAAGGAATTCCAATTTGGGCTACATAAATTCTAATTGACACATACAAATAGTATCCACCATTCTTTAATCCATAGTCCATAGAGCAGACAATTTGCTTCAAGTGTTTTCTGCAGCTATGAATAAGGCTGAGTGGGGGACAGACAGACAGGGTGCCTTAAATCTATTCAGGGCACAATGAAAGCAGATGCTCTGTCTCAGTTGCTGGTCACGGGTCTTTCAGCAGGATAATATCCCTGCATATTACATGCATACATGTAAGAGACCAAGAATGGTTGAAGAGCAAACATTGGACTGTCTGAAGTGGGCTGCTATGAATCCCAATAAAACCTTTATGGGAAGAGCTGAAACTTACCATTGAGAGAAAGAACCCATCAAACCCAATAAAATTGGATAGGTTTGCTCAAGAAGGATAGAACAAATTGCCAGTTGAAAAGTATAGAAATTCAGAGCCATGGAAAGCACTTGGTTGCAATTATTGGCTCAAAAGTGTATGCTATGAGATATTAGGTTAAGGGTACCAATAATTATATCCATGACAATTTCATCTATTATTTTACATACCCCAAAAGCAAAGCGTCTGATTTATGAACAATAAAGAATGGTGGCTGCTACTTAATTGTATCAGTTTTGACTTATTTCACACAAATTGGGATCTTTGGGGAAAGTGGAGGGGTACCAATACTTTTGGCAGTATCTGTTAGTTGTTTGAGTGAGGGAGAGACAGAGGACAGTCTACTCTAGAAGCTTTAATACAGACTTCCCCAACCATTGGTTGGGAATTTGGGGAGCTGCAGTTTGGGGAGCTGAACACTTGCCCCCAGTTGGGGAAAGCTACATCCGATTTAATTCAGAGAGATATACCTCAATGTGAACAGATTGAATATTTCAAGTTACACTGGTCACAGTCAGAGAAAAGCTGTCAAGATGGGTCTTCCTGGGGAACAAGTTGCAAACCCTACAATGCACCTAAAATACAGTGGAGTTAACCCCCAAATAAACAAGTCTAGGATTGCACTGCAAGAATTTTACTTTAGTTTTCTTGTGTTTCTCTAGTATAAGACAGTACTTTTTGCTTTGTCACTGATAGCAAAGGGAACAAATCTTTACAGGGATGATTCACAGGTATACAATTTCCAAGATGTGTGCTTGTTTTGCAAAATTTAAAAGTGACTCCTGGAATATCTAATCGGAGATGGAACCATGATGAGCAAATAAATCCCTCCTCAAACTGCAGTTTAATATGAGAGCAGGAAGGAAGCCTTGCCACTAGATTAGGGATAATATGATAGTAAAAGAATTTAAGGACATAATACCGTAGACCTTTAGCATAATCCAACTCTACATTTTATAGTTAAGTCTTGTCTATGAAGAAAAAGAGGCCAAGAACTTCCTGAAAAACACACACATACATTTTACCTTCAGAAAACCATATATGAGGTCCTTATTATTTTTTATCAGATCTTTAGAAAGATATTTGAGTAATAAAAATGTATTGCTTTGTTATCTAAAAGGAATTATGTTTTTTTCAAAACAATCCCAATGTAAAGACCTTACTTTTGCTGGTAGTGTTGCATATATTGTTTTGCCAGGATACTACCCAATATTTTTGAATATGGATTATTGAGAGAAGTCTCATGATTTCCAATGATTGGCTTAGCCTGTCAGTTACTAATAGTGTAATAAACAAGTCTTTATGCAGTACAATCCTGAGTGGAGAATACCCTTTTCTCTTTAGGTACAAACACTACATTGGTCTATTTGAGACCAAAAGGACAAAAATCATCATATGTGATAATCTGCATCATCTTCAGCATAATACAGTGCACTCATAATATAAGCAAATATGAGTATAAGAAGCAATTCTGTAGTCATTTCCTGTTTTGGATATTATCTTAAACATAAATATATAAGTAATGTTTCTATATCCATTTTAACCTTATTATCTCACAAATATTTTTTATTGATTTCTGTATCTTGAGGAAATCTGATTTAACATAAATTGGCTATATATTTATAAATAGTTAGAGAGCTACTTATACCATGTGATTGATGGAGTTTGTTAATAAATTTGATATTGTTTTTTGCAACACAACTGAAACCAATTTGGAAAAGTATTCCAATTGTGTTGATAGGACTTCCTTCTCTAATAAGTGAGCATAAGGCCTCAGTTCTGCTAAATCTTGAAAACACAAAGCACTACTGTATTGAAGAATAGGGCAAGGGTTGAACTGCTGAGAACTTCAAGAATTCAGAATTGTGAAATTGGAATGGTAACTAAATCTCCCTCAGATGGCCATTAACAAGAAGGACCTCTTTTCAGTCGCCATCTATCAAGCCTGACAAGGATGATAACCTAGTTAAGAGGTTTTGGGGTAGAAACAGTTGTCAGAATATGCCATCCTTGACTCAAGCCCTAAATTGTAAGGGGTGTGAAAGGTAAGTTCCAGCACTTTGAATTGTATTCTATTCCTCTAAACGAAAGAATCTTGACTGTTTTTTAAGCACGGTTATTAAATAATGGTACAACACTCTAGAAAAGATTCTGGTGCTTAGAAAAACAAAAAGGAAATGGGAAAAGAGATCATATAGAAGACAAGAAGACTAGATACTATCACTGCTACGAGTTTACAAAAATTCCAAGAGATAGTTACTGGCAATTCTGGAAAACTTAAATCTGTTGGGTCACAAAGTGTTGGAAGCAGATGAACAACTGAACAGCATTAAAATGGTGCTGAAATGCATGCTCTAAAAAGTTCAGCATGTACTAGCTGATGATATGCCTAATCATTGTTTTCTTTCAAATATGGCAATGAAGGTTCACTTGGATATGAGTGCCTTCGATAGCTTGAACTCTTATGATTGATACTGTAGGTAGTCCTCAACTTAAAACTAATTGTTTCGTGACCATTTGAAGTTACAATGGCACTGAAAAAAGTGGTTTAGGCGTCTGGCAACTGTAACTAAAGGTCAGAACTCCTTGGAGGATTGATTTGAGCTACCACATCTGGGCTGCAAGAACCAGAACACCACTAGATCTTAGAAAAGAGATTACCCCCTCACCTCGTCCACACACACACACCAGAAAGTCTCCCATCTAGCAGTTGTCTGTATTCTCAAAGCCGAGGTATGGTAGCGCAAGGGGAAAATGAGCAATAATTTTTTAAAAAAATCAAATAAACTCTGTTTAAGAGCTGATGAACTGAACACCACTGTCTCTTTAAAAGAAACTTCCCAGAACAAACATAACAACATTGAAATCCAACAGCCAAAATAGCCTTCATGATACAAATCTACTGACTGCTATTAAAATTGTTCAAAGAGATAGCCCCAAGATACTTCACTAAAACAGTCCTGTTATGAAAGCAAAAAGGAAAAGTATTTAAAAGGCATTTCTTTTTGCAGTCAGCTGTCACAGGTTCTAACTTAGGGCTAATTTTATCAATAAAATTGCTGAAGAAGGAGGAGCCAAAAGCCTAGTGCAGGTTATTCAGTGGAACTGTATCAGTGGAAAAGGGAATATCTAAGCCAGTGCTGGTGAACTTATGGCACACTGAGCCCTCTCTGTGGACACACATGCCATTGCCCCAGAACAGAATTCTTTACTAGAAAGCCAGAGGGATGCGGGGCTCCTCTCCCCCTCTCCAGGCGCCCCTGGGGTCATTTCTGACATCACCCACCCCATTGCGCAGCAGCCCAATGGGACCGCTTCTTCCCTCCCCTGTGAGAGGTAAGGTGAGCAGCTCAAATGCAGTGTGGAGTCTGTGGCAAAGGTGAGAGAGGAGAAGAGATAGGTTGGAGGGGAGCATAGCTCACAGCGGGTCACAAAAGATGGGGTTGGCCGGTGGAAGGTCCATGTCAGGCCATGTTTAGGCAGAAGCTTGGAAGTCCACCGGGTGCAGTGGGTAT
>JANHFO010005336.1:266926-278056 GCA_032468095.1 Pareas carinatus
TAAAGGAAAATTTTATTTATGTAAAAAAAAATTCTTTTTTTTTTTTTTGATAATCCAATAAAAACTTTTTCTAAAAAAAAAAAAAAAAAAAGAATAAAAAAAATGCTAATGAACTCATTTAACATATTGACTTTATATAAGGGTCCAACAGGAAACATGGAATATTAATATTTAGCATATATAAATAATATGTTGTTTATCTTATTTTTTAAATCCAGCGTCACAAACATTTTCACACTAGTAGCATTAACAATGCATTGTTTTAAGCTATCTTAAGAAGGCAGTATATAATTGAGCATTTATTTATTGCCTAAAAATTATTCTAGCCAAATTAACTTCATTTTAGGAAGTGGTAAACCTCCCTATAGCCATTATAGGAGACAAAACAGTATGTTTGTTTGTTTCATTTGTAGGTTTCCTTTTGACATCTGATTCCCCTGTATAGGAAAAAATGTTGGATTGATCTTTTGTGTCATTTATGGCAAACTTGAGTGGTAGAAAAAAAGATAAAACTCTATTAAATATGTAACTTTAAAATTAACAATCCTGATGTTTACTATTTTACTTGAGAAGTCTCTATCAAAAAATGAGTTTGTATACTGATAAACATGACAAATAGGGGTGTGGTGGCTCAGTGGCTAAGACTGAGCTTGTCGATCGGAAGGTCGGCAGTTCACATTCCTAGCGCCGCATAACGGAGTGAGCTCCTGTTACCCCAGCCTCTGCCAACCTAGCAGCTCACAAGCATGTAAAAATGCAAGTAGAAAAATAGGGAGCACTTTGGTGAGAAGGTAACAGCGCTCCGTGCACCTTAGGCCTCTAGTCATGCCGGTCACATGACCATGGGGACGTCTTTGGACAGCGCTGGCTCTTTGGCTTAGAAATGGAGATGACCACTGCCTCTAAAATCGAATGCGACTAGCATGCATGTACGGGGGGAGGGGACTTTTACCTTTAAACATGAGATATTAACAGTCCATTACTGTAAATGAGGTCAGGAGAAGGGTTCTACTGATAAATTCTCTTAGTGAACCCCAGTAATTGAAAAATCTCATTAATAGATTCCAGACACTGGTAATAAAATCAAAAACACATGTCTCTCTAATACACATGGAATCATATTAATAGTTCCATTTATTTTGGTTCCAAATTTGGCAGTAATAGATCCAAGACCAAGTCACTTTAATTACTTTTTAACTCAATTCTCTGAGATGTCATGTACATTTTTTGGGGGTAGTATTAATCTTACTTTAATAGTATAGGAATCTGATTTCACCTTATTTAACTGTAGTTCCAGTGGCTGACCAGGACAGGGTGCACAAGCTCATTATGTAAAGGTTATATAAACATTGAGTTTCTTCAACTTTCTGTTAAAAGAGATTAATGGTTTAGAATTAATTAGTTAATTTTACTAAAATCTCCAACCTTTGGAGAATGTGGTTCAAATAATAAATGTATTAGTGGAATAAATTGCCAAGAAACATTTTGAGGTAGAATAAGAGAATAATAAGAGTTGGAAGGAATATTGAAGGTCTTGTAGTCCAACTCCCTGCTCAAGATATGTATCAGGATATGTAAGAGCCTAGATATGTATTAGGATCCAAATTTATACATTTCTGGGAGGGAAATTATTGAGAATCTGTCCCAAGATAAAAATTGCATTTTTAACTGGCAATACAATGTGGATTGAACTATTGAAACAGAGCAATGGAAATTCAATGGAAAACTCAGTCGGTTCTCCAGCAACTAGCATAATTAGGGAAAAACAGTGTAAGATTTTTTTCCCTTTTCCAGCTATAATTGTTAAAATAGTAATAGAATAAAAAATCAGATTCGTTTTTTTTTTAAATTCTGTTAATCTTTCTTTAACCGAGTTGATCCAAATCGATATTAGTTTATTCTGAAAAAGGTTTAGATATTCCAGGTTTCGGGTAAAATACATCCAGAGGGGCCATATAAAACATGTAGGTCAAATATGGGATCCTTTGGCACTGCATGGGCCTCTGTCTATGTTCTGAATGCCTTTCTTCCCTTACCTATCCCTAACTTCAGCCAACCTGCTCCTCCCAATCTTCCCAGCCCCTTCTTTTCCATCTCAGAAGGACATCAGAGAGGAAAGGAAGATGTTTGGAAATCAGATGAGCCAGTTGGATATGCTATGGATAATGTAGTTTGATGAGAGCCTCACATTCAACCAGCCTATAACTCCTTATCCTCTCAGGACTTTCCTTATTTCCCCTTGACCACTACTAATGTCCGTGACATAAGGGTATTATGCCTTTACGTCTCATTGTTAGCAGATGCCACATAGCTGAATAAGCATGATTTATGTTCTATACATTGACTGTATCCCTATTTGCAGTTATTTTCATGCATACCAGTTGATGTGTATGTTTGGCTTCTCTTCCTGTTGACTAAAAGGACTTGTTTGCCATTTGAAATCACTTGATAGTGGATCTTGAACCTAAAGTAAAGCCACAGGGTGGTGCTGGTCTGAAAGTATTTGGTTTCTAGAAACTAATTGTTAACACTAGGCTAGCATGTTTTATATGTTTCAACCTGGGGTTCGTGGTAAGTTAGTTACCAGGGGATCTGCAGACAGGTCAAGAAAAAATTAGAAAAAGTAATATACAGGAATTGTTCATTAGTAATTAGTTGAATTTGTGAGAATGGGGTCCATCATGTAGCAACGAGATGTTTTGGGGTCCACAGGTTGAAAAAGTGTGAAAACCTCTGCTATATGATATCAGTAATGTGTCATTAGGAAATGCTGCTGAAAATTAACAGAAGTGGCTTTAGGTATTTCAGTTGCTTATGATAGCTAGTAGGCCCAAACCTTACAAATAAATCATTATATCTTTTAATTAAAATAGTTCAAAGTAAATAACTTGTACAGCATAATTTGGTCTCCCACTCCTGCAAACATTTTAAAATATTGCTATATACTTATCTTGTTCTGAGGCTATTAAAGTGATTGTTTTGTTCACTCCAGTAATATAAAAGATATGCTAAAGTGAAATCCGAACCTCTTATCTTCGTGTTTCAAAATTAGCTTGTTTTAGTGAAAAACCTCTACAGGAATTAATGATATTTCAAAATATCTAACAGAGTAAATCATGTAGACTTGCCAGACAATTGTATTATGTAGAAGCTCATTGTAATAAGATATCGGGGCAGGATTGTTTCTTTGGTGTCAAATGAATCTATGGCTATTTCAGTTGAAAATCAATCCATACAAATAAGACATTTCCCATTGTACTACAACTCATGGTTATCATCTTTTGCTGCCCTGTTTTCCTTTTCCAACCATGCTAGAAACGAATTCAGACTGAATGATAGTAGGCACAACGTTCTTAATGTTACAAATTCCTGCCAGTGTAAAACTTCCCCTTGTTGTGCGAAAAATAAATATGTTAGTTGTTCCTGGTTCTTCCCACTTTGCTTTCACTTATATATTAAAGAGCATCTCTAATCAAAGGTTAGCTTTGGGTAAAGCAGTTATCATAGATTAATAATCATGGCTAAATAAACAGATCTCTAGATCAGCAATCAGCCATATATTATCTGCCTTTCTCAGAGCCCTTTGAGCTTGCATTGTGAGACTATAAGGCTTTAAACATTTACAGGAATCTGCTTAAGTGCTTCCTTTTTCAGACACATTGTGAAATCTGTCAAATCTGAACTCTGAATGTCCTTTGCTGTAAACAGCTTCTACCCTGATCTAAACAAGACCAACCATGATTTGCATTTGAAAACCGAGGCAGTAGTTTTAGGGTGAACAAGCAGGAAGTAGATCCAAACAAAGTGAAGAATGAGTAAGGTTGAATAAACAGAAACAGTCTTGAAATATGAAATATAATTTAAAAAGGAAATAAAATAAGCTAGAGCAGTGTAGGGGGGGGGAAGTACCTTGATCTCTCAAGGAGGCTTTGATAACATTAATCACAATATATTTCTGAATGAACTACAGGGGACTGGGAGTTGACGCAGATGCTGTGTTAGTAGTTCTTTCTTGATGGTTGATGGGGAAGAGGCCTGTGGCTCCTTACTTATGGGTTAGTGTAGGGCTCAATATCTTTGTGCTTTTTATTTAATATCTACATGAAACCACTGTAAAAGATCACATGCCAGTGTATTTATTAATCAAATTTATATGGTTGTCCATATCACAAAGTGATTTTGGATGGCATACAACAGTCCAATAAAATTGTAAATAAAGAAAACTATAATTACCTGAAACAAGTCTGGGTTCATTGTAATTGTACATCTTGACCCTAGTCTGTGAAAATCTTGTCCCATGATCTGAAAGGGACAGACTTGGACAATCCTGGTAAGACAAAGTGAATATTTGGCTCTTCCCATGTCCAATCTCTGATGGGGTAACACCATCCGATTTGAGACTGGCGTGCAACCTAGTCTTGGACTTGTAGCTCCTATTTGAAGAGCAGGTGGCAGCTGTGGCCAAGAGGACCTTTGCACAAATTCATCTAGACTGCCAGTTGTATCCCTTTCTAGGTCAGAAAGCCATTCAGATGGACACTTGTGCCATAGTGATGTCACAATTGGACTCTTGCAATGTGTTCTACATTGGATTGGCCTTGAAGACCATCCAGAAGTTATAGCTGGCTCAGAATGTGGCAGCAGAGGGAGTAATGGCCACGCAGCATTATGCCCAGATGATACCTGTAAGCTTCCAGATACAATTCAAAGTACAGGTTCATCTATAACAGTGGCCCCCAATCTTTTGGGCACCAGGGACCAGTTCCATGGAAAAAGGTTTTTCTGCGGACTGGAGGGAACGTGGTTTTGTGTGCTACCTGCATTCCACAAATGGGGCTCGGCTTGTTTGTGCAGACCGGTGCCACTCCACAAACTGGGGCTTGGGGACCCCTGATCTTATAAAGCCCTTAATCACATAAGGCCTGCCTGGCTATTGGAAGGACCACCTATCTCTTGATAGCCTCTGTCTGGCCTGTAAAACCAGAGAGAGTGGTCATAGTCCAAATTCTTTTGATCAAACAGTGGTGTTTATCATGACCTCTGGTGCAGTGCCTGCCCTCTAAGTAACATTGGAGGACTAGTCTCTCCGAGTCCGACCGAACCCTATCTAGGTCCTATATTAAGACCTATTTAGGGGCGATCAGGGAGGCGAAGTGTTCGTACTTCGCATCCGTGATTGCGTCTGCAGATAACTGCCCGGCTGCCCTCTTTAGGGTGACCCGCTCCTTGCTTCATCTGGGAGCGCGGGAGGACCCCTTGGAACATCGCGCCGAAGAATTTTCAAGTTATCTGAAAGGACAAAATCACGCGGATTCGGAAGGACCTGGACTCCGATTGGCATGATCCTGGCGAGATGATTAGGACAGGTCTTGAAAATTTTGTATGGGTTGAATTTGATCCTGTGACTCCCGAAGACATGGACAGGTTGTTAGGACAACTGAATCCCACCACATGTTTACTGAACCCGTGCCCATCCTGGTTGGTACTGGTCTCCTGGGAGGTGACACAAGGCTAGCGCCAGGATATAGTGGAGGCTTCTTTGAGTGAGATATTCTTACCTACCGCCTTGAAGGAGGCGGTGGTGAGACCTCTCCTCAAGAAGCCTTCCTTGGACCCAGCTGTTTTTGTAAATTATCATCCCGCTCCAACCTTCCCTTTTTGACGAAGGTTGTTGAGAGTGTGGTGGCATATCAGCTCCTCTGACACCTGGAGGAAACTGTCTATTTTTACCCGCACCAGTCCAGCTTCAGATCTGGTTACAGCACTGAAATGGCATTGGTCACGTTGCTGGATGATCTCTGGAGGGCTCGGGATAGGGGATGTTCCTTTATCCTGGTCCTGTTAGACCTCTTGGTGACTTTTGATACCATCGACCCTGGTATCATGCTACGCTGGTTGGAGGGGTTGAGAGTGGGAGGCACTGTTTTGCAGTGGTTCTCTTCCTACCTCTCCGACCGGATGCAGACGGTGTTGGCAGGAGGGCAGAGGTTGATCCCGAGGCACCTGGTATGTGGGGTGCCGCAGGGGTTGGTTCTCTCACTCCTCCTGTTCAACATCTACATGAAGCCACTGGGTGAGATCATCTGTGGCTTTGGGGTGGAGTGTCATCAGTATGCTGATGATACTCAGCTGTACATCTCCACCCCAGGCCACCCCAACGATGCCGTCGAGGTAATGACCCAGTGTCTTGAAGCCGTGCGGGTCTGTATGGGGAGGAACAACCCTTCCAAGACCGAGTGGCTGTGGCTGCCAGATTCCCAATATGGCCAGTTATCACCAACACTGGCTATCGGGGGCGATATATTGGCCCCTGCAGAAAGGGCTCACAACTTGGGTGTCCTCCTGGATACACGGATGTCTTTAGAAGACCATATGACGGCCATGGCCAGGGGGGCTTTTTATCAAGTGCGCTTGATACGCCAGTTGTGACCCTTTCTCTATCGGGACTCCATATGCACGGTCACTCATGCTCTGGTCATTTCTCGCATAGATTATTGCAATGCGCTCTACATGGGGCTCTCCTTGAACCATACCCAAAGACTGCAGATGGTCCAGAATGCGGACATGTGGGGGATTGTGGGGGCTAGTGGCCATGCCCATGTGATCCCCCTTCTCTGCAAGCTGCACTGGCTGCCTGTGGTCTTTCGAGTGCACTTCAATGTTTTGGTTATGACCTTTAAAGCGCTCCATGGCATGGGACCAGGATATTTTCAGGAATGCCTACTACCAGGTAATGTCTCCCACAGGCCAGTACGATCACACAGAGAGGGCCTCATCAGGGTGCCGTCAGCCAGACAATGTCGGCTGGCGATCCCCAAGATGAGAGCCTTCTCTGTGGCAGCTCCGGCCCTGTGGAATGAACTTCTCCCAGAAATACGAACTATTACTGATCTCCGTATCTTCCGTCGAGCACTTAAGACCTTACTATTTACCCAAGTCGGGTTGTCCTGGCCCCTCTCTGATTTTAAATTCGGTTTTAAAAATTTTAAATGGTAATTTTAATTTTTAATCCAGCCAATTCATTTAATATTTTTAAGGGTTTTTACTATTCGTTTACGTTTGTGCTTTCTCATGGCTGTACACCGCCCTGAGTCCTTCGGGAGAAGGGCGGTATATAAATTAAAATAATAAATGATAAATGATAAATGATAAATGATAAATAATAAATGATTTCGATCGATCTGTAAGGGCCTTATTTCCAGTGTCATCTTTCCCATTAGATGTCACCATTCACTGTTTAACCCATCTTGTAATATAGTGTGTTCCAGCCTGTTCTAAAACTGAGCTTCTAGGTTGTCTAGATCTTTGAATTCCAAGGAAAGATGAGACCAAATATATCCCCTTTTGGTCATTTCTTTAAGCAGTTCAATTCTTTTGGTAAGCACACATCTAATACAGTATTCTGCACGGTTATTTTATTTATATATTTACACCCAGCATGTTTATGCCATTTTTTTAAATAAAAAAGTAAAAACCTAATCTAGCTTTAAATTTGGTCAAAACAACCGCAGTGCTGAAACGTTGCCTGTTTTTAACTATATTAAATCATTTTCCAGAGTGTATTTTATCTGTATATATACATTTATGGAAATAAGCAAGAATGTCAAAATAAAAAAGCACTTTAGCATAAACAACAAATGCATTTGTAGGTGATATAGAATGAGATCAAGGCTTACAAAAAAATTGTCTAGTTGATGATTGGCAACTGTGGTGAATTTAGCAACTGAATGGAGAGATTCCAATGACCTCTTAGTAAAGGAAGGATAGACTCTTTTCTTCTGAGCTGGCTTGTGAATAGTTTAGGAAGGACAGTTAAGTTGGCAAGCTAAGAGTATATGAAGGTCTACAGGCTCATCAGTGAACTTTTAAAATTTATCTCAATATGAAATGCACTAAAGGCGTGATGTGCCAAATGACTTTTATGCTTATTAAGGGAGCAATGGCTGTTTAAACTCAGCAGAAATGAATGTGCATGCATGGTCTCCTTTCTCTGTATTTAAAAAAAACAAGCAGTAAGCAAAGTAACTGCAGGAAATTGAAATCTTACACACAGGATGGAGGCACAGAAAGGAACAAGGCGCCATATATATTTTTTAAAATTCTCCAACTAATACTCCCTTCAACAACAACACTCAGCTAATATATAGTCAGTTATTCAATTCTGGATTCCTGTAAATGGGACTTCTGATGGCAAAATATGTATTACGGTTGGAGATCAGACACCAGTTAGCTTGGTTGCTCCTCCTTCCCAAAACGATTAAGTTAGATTACTGTGTGATTAGGACATGACTTAGTCACTAGTTGTCTGTGAGTGAGGACTGCACTCTAGGTTCATAATGTGTTTCATTTATTTTGAAGAGAGACAAGAACTTTTCTTGTCTTTCTCCCCAACTGGCAATTTTCTTTGAAGCAAAAAAGCAGTACAAACCATTAGCAAGCTTCTATATGGTCTACAGTTGGTTTATACTTGGCTTTCAGTTGCTTAAAACTAACAACTGCTTTATCTTCTGCTCAACATTGTAATGTCTCCTATAAGTCAACTGTATGGGACCTTCATATTCAATGCCCATTTTGTTGGCAACAATACAAAAATGGTTTACAATTGCCATTTTCTAGGATTTTGCTTTTTTGAACAAAAACCTCAGTTCAGCCTACCACTTTGGTATCACCCATTCAATTATTGACCAGGCCCACCTCTCCTCTGTTTGTTTGTTTGTTTGTTTAGACTTATATACCGCCCTTCTCCCGAAGGACTCAGGGCGGTGTGCTTCCCAGTTAGGATCCTTAAAATACACATTGGTATGGAGAGAAGAAAGATCGAAATGGCATTTTGTCTGGGGAAAAAGTATGATGTCACCGCTATTAGATTGTGTCCCAACGTCACAACAAAAACAACAGAATAGAATAGAACAGAACAGAACAGAACAGAACAGAACAGAATTTATTGGCCAAGTGTGTCCGGACACAAAAGGAATTTGTTTCTGGTGTACATGCTCAATACTTACAGACAGGCTACAATTGACAAGCTGTGGTTACAATAATAAAGCTATAATTGACAAACAATTATTACAATCCTAAAATACATTCATTATCATAAAGTACATTCATAATGTCATGTACGTATTAAGTGCATTCATAATAATAAAGTATATTCATCATGTTATGCTATGAAGTACAATCATGTCATAAAGTATATTCATCATGACATCACGTTACGAAGTACAATCATCATGCCATACAATTCTTTGTTAAAAAAGATTTGGGACAGTCTATATTGAAAAATCATGGAACACTAGTAATCAATCTACAAGTCAAACTAGGGGCTTTATACAAAATGGGTGGAGCCTACATTGTAATAGGAAGACATTTATTTTGTCACTTCCTGTCCAACCTCAGATTGTCTATTCTTCTACATATTCATCTCTTGATACTGTATAGTTTTAAATCTGTCATTTATAAAATAGGCACTAAGTTGCTTTTGAAGTGGCCTTTCTTCTAGCTGTGTCATCTGTCAGCAAAGAATGCACACTTCCGTAAAATTGTAGGCAGAAAGGGGCAGGTGGAAAATATCATTATTCATTAACAAAGAAAGGTTATTGGCACACAGCTATCAAAAGATGAAATTGGTAGTATTTTCATCCACTAATAGTAAGGAGAGCTACGTTATAAATGATGGTTATAATAACACACTCAGCACTGCCCTATTCAGAAATGACATTTCTCTATGAATATATAAATAAGAGATGGAACTGCCCAATTCTTCATTTCAATAGAAGATGAAAGTTATTATTCGGCCATGCTTTCAAAATCAGAGTGCATGTGTCCCATTCTTTTATAAGCTGAGTTCTGGCCTAGAGCTCCTTGCATCTGCCCACTTCAGATTGGGCAAAATAGTTTTGCTTTTTGAATTTCAAATTAAATGTATGTTCCATTTATCCAGAGGCAATCTGAGTTACAGAAAGGAAAATGCATTCTCTATCTGTAGAAAACCGTCCAGTCATTGTTTAAACCTTTCTTTAAAAGAACATTGCTTAGATGTTAGCAATAGAAATGGCACTTAGACTTATATTGCTTTAGGGTTCTTTACAGCCCTCTCTAAGCGGTTTAGAGAGTCAGCCTGTTGCCCCCAACAATCAGGGTCCTCATTTTACTGACCTGGGAAGGATGGAAGGCTGAGTCAACCATGAGCCGGTCAGGATCGAACTCCTGGCAGTGAACAGAGTTAGCCTGCAATACTGCATTCTAACCACTGCGCCACCACGGCTCCATACAATGCAATTGTTATAATCATCATTATTATTATTTCCAAGAACAGTTAGAAAAAAATGAATTATTTCCAAAAGCAATCAGAAAGAAGAGAGAGAAAGCAGAGGGAGAGAGGCAAAAAAGTAAATGAATAATTTATAAACATTGCAATATAGGATAGAGTAAATAAAACAATTAAATAAACAATTCAACTCGATGTATTTTATATACATGAATGTATATTAGAAGATATCAATGTAATCTAAAATCACTATTAAAATCAAACAATATAAAAACTAATGACAATAGTTATATGTATCCTATACTAACGACAATAGTATAGTATCAATAACAAATTGAAAGACAAGATAAAACATTGCAATAATTTCTGCCTATTCTAAAAATGTTATCCTTCATTAACAAACCGTGACAAACTTAAATTGTATTATTCTGTGTATCAAAGAAACTCAAATTCTGGGTGTTGTAGGAGTCTGTGTACCCAACTGTAGCTTTGAGATGGTTTAAATGCTAAATTAAATCCACTATCTGATCTATTTTTCAGACATGAAGCTCATTCTGACAATGAAACATAACTCCATCATTTAATTAATCGTTTTTCTGCAGAAAGGATTGTGCATAATTCCCACTGAGAAGCATAGAATATCTTAGGAGCTGTTAACATATAAGTGGCCAACTCAGTACTCAGATTCTAACAAGAGAAGATCGATAGGATTCGGAGCGGCTTGGACTCAGATTGGACTAGTTCAGATGGGGGGGCAGAGACAAGTCTTGAGAGTGTTATCTGGGCTGAGTTTGATGCTGTGACTCCCGAGGATCTGGACAGGATCCTGGGATGGCTGAACCCGACCACATGTTTATTGGACC
>JANHFO010005336.1:280937-293840 GCA_032468095.1 Pareas carinatus
GACACCCCCAGGCAAACTGACACTTCCCCTTGAAAAGGATAGTGTGTGTGTGTGTGTGTGTGTGTGTGTGTGAGAGAGAGAGAGAGAGAGAGAGGGGGGGGAGAACAGCTACTAAAGTAGAATGCTGACACAGGATTTCCCCCCCTTGCTTTCTATTGTTTTATCAAACAAGGGGGGATAATGGAACATCCCAAACTATGGCAGAATTGTCTGCAAAAGCTAATAGCTGGGTATTGTTGAGAGTTGAAATTTATACCAAATATAGCCAAAATTGGAAAACAGCTCTGCAGAGAGGAGAAATGGACTATTGCTAAAAAAACAACCCTATGTTTTCATGGTTGAAGGCTTTTCCTCGCACCAGGCAAAGCTTGGGATCTTTGAAGCCACCCTGTTATGTTTTTATGAGTCAGAATACCTTCCTTTCCTTCATAAACGTAATCCATTTATTTGTATGTTAGTATTTCAACAAATCACATGTTGATTCACAATGAAACTCAGAATTATTACAACACCCCAGTGTATTACTAGTGCATGAATTGTAAGTGCCATTCATATCCAATAATAAATTAATAATGCAGTATCAATTATATCTACACAATCCCCAGGATAAGCAGAACAGTTCATAGTTAAGTCACCCTAAATTTATCACCTGCTTCAAAATAAAAGCAGATTCTTTTTGCTTCTCTGTAAAAATTCCTAGAATTGTGAGGAGGGGAAAAGCAAGAGGCAATCACAGACAAGGAAAACTAACCTGCACTGTTTTCCAGGTGGTTCTGACCTGGAACACCGAATTCTGTACACCAGCATATAAGACATACTAAATTTGAGAGAACCCATTATGATCAGAATATTTTTTGGAACCGAAATAGGTTGTTTGAATCATTCAGGAACTATTTTGAACTTGGAAAACCCAGATACTGTAAACTTGGGATATGTCCAAATCGTCAGAAGACCTCATTTCAAACTAATTACAAGTGTATGAAGCTTAAAACTATATTTTGCAATGTTTGGCACATTTCTGCTTATTTGTATTTTCATTAATTGCTAAATATAAACCTGCATGATTATTTCTATATCTCCTTTTCTGCCAGATATAAACATAATCCAATACTCAAACAGACTTGAGCACCAAGAAGATAAATTTTACGCCACTTTTATAAGCGCCATGAACACAGGAGATAATCGGCAATTATGGAATTTGGTGTTTGCTATTGATACACATAAATTGCCACATAGGTTCTTGAGGGCAACGGACACTCCCTGGATTAGTTATGTAACTACCTCTCCGTAATAAGAAAAACAGCCAGTTTGTTCCCTTAATGATGTAGTTGACTGTATTATGTATGAATTGTCAGTTTTCCTCATAGCTCTTTAGGGCAGTTTGGAACAGCACAATACTTGCTCTTCTAAAGAAACAGTCTGTAATAAAAGGTTTGAATGTGAGCAAAACAACAAGGAAATACCAAGGTGTACTCTTCACTATTAATTGCATTCCTACCGCTAGCATTATTTTTTTAAGAATGTCAAGATTTCACCTGTAGGCCACAAGTGTACCTGATGTTGGGCACTATAAACAGCGTGGGGATGCTGTTCGCTGGCAGTAGATGTTAAATATATGAATTCATGGTAATAACAATGATCTTGATTTAACGCTGACTGGAGACCAGTGCAACAGATGAGAAGCAGCTTCTCTTCCCAGTCATCTACCTCCAAATCTCCCCACTCATCTGCTAATTGTGGCTCTTTAGGAGCTGTTGTAAACTATCCTGTGAAGGAGATGTAGAGACCCACAATACAGAGGGAAGGTCTAATGTTTCAAACGGACTATTTTGCTGCTTCAGTATTACTAATATCATCTTACAGTAGCACAGACCTCAAGGGACTGTAAGTTAAGTAATCAAAGCTGAAACTTGTGAAGCTTTTAAATTTCTGGAAAGCTGACAAGTTCTTGAATTTTTAATATAATTTTGAATGATTCATCTTTTCATTCTGTATTGATTGGAATAAAGATTTATTTTCATAGCTGAGCAATAGGAAAAAGCTATACAGTAATACATAGAGCGAAAGCAAGAATTGCCAAATGGAAAAATAATTTGAAATATTAACTTCAGTTACTTTCTTCTCTTCTGTATGGAGGCTAGGTTTATCTATTTTTAAAAAAAGCTAGATTGAAAATCCTTACAGTTCCTCCCTTTCTCTCTCACGGACACACAGGTCTGGGAGATTAGCCAAGAACTGTGCTATTAGTAAAGGGAAATCATGTGATTACATTTTGAATGGATTTCCATTTTAATTTTCAGCTGCAGTTGTACAGAATGAATGTTAAGAACTAATCAGTAAGATGTTGTAGTTTTATGAATGATCTTCTATCCTATAACCTTTTTCTACCTGTTTTAATCTCAGATTTATGATTCCATGGGCATCAAGACTACAGAACTCTTGTAATGTTTTTATCAGCCCAATGAAGTAATTGGCCAGGAAGTATAGTTTCTGCAACCATTTTAATCTTGCAGAGAAAACCAGTTGTACCAGACAGAACTAGATTAAGACAAATAAAATCAAGTAGAGGCAGCACAAAGACATATAAACAAGGTACAACTGCAAGACTTTATGACCATGAATCATGCCAAGGATGAGCAGTTGGAGTTCTTTTGCAAAAGATTGAGAAAAACAGATCTCACGAATCTGTTGAAAATGCCTTTTATAGAGGGCCTAGGACAGTGATGGCAAACCTTTTAGATACCATGTGCCCAGATGAGTCATGGCTAATGAGTTGCAGCATGTGACATCATCACCTGGCGCTTCTACTCTCTTTCTGAGCATGTGGATGGCCCCATGACATCATCACCTGGTGCTGCTACTCCTTTCTGAGTATGCTCAGCTCTGGGACGATGCTGGGGCTACTTGACTTGCATGCCTACTGTGGCACGCGTGCCATAGGTTCACCATCACTGGCAGGAGAATATTGTCTCAACAGGTGGCCAAATCTTATTGAACTGGTTGATATCCTATTTAACCCTATTTATTGGAGGGGACAATATATGGTCTGCATATTTAATTATTGTTAAAGGCTATATGCCTCCAGATGGCTTACATAATCATGAACAATTAAACAAAAACATTATGAAAGTCAAGAACTCAATTCATACAGGTGATCCTTGACTGACGACCACAATTGGGACCAGAATTGCCTTTGCTAAACAAAGCAGTTGTTAAGTGAGTTGTGCTACCTTTTCTGCCACAATTAAGCAAAACACTGCTTTTGTTAAGTGGTTCATATGGTTGTTAGGTGAACCTGGCTCCCCAAATGGACTTTGCTGGTTGGAAGGGAAGGTCTGAAATGGTGGACACACGACCCCAGGTTGTTGCAGTCATCCCAAATTTTGATCAGTGCCCACAGGGCTACTATAAAGGTTGTAAGTGCAAGAACTGATCACAAGTTACTTTTTTCAATGCCACTATAACTTCAGTTGCTAAACAAATGGTTATAAGACAAGGATTACCTGTATACACACACACACACACACAAAGCCCAGATAGTGGCTAATCAACCATTCTATTTCCAGAGAGCAAAGCCAAGTTTTTAACACTGAACATCTTGATGTGTTTTTACCATCACCACTGCCCCTATATGAAAGTTAGGATTTAGCAGCATCTCAACGACCACATAGTCTAACTTTGCCTACAACTAAAGGTTCTTCAACATTAATCCAAAACTGAATGTATGCTTCCATCTTCAGTCTTTCAAGGAGCATTTAATTTCTATTAGTCAATCTGTGCTACTGGCTTTAGACACAGTTATACAAACTGTTCCTAAATGGAATGTAAAAGTAACTACAAAAATTGTCTCAACTTGGTAACTGCCCAATGTGTTGGGCTCCAAAAAACACAAAAACTCTACTGCCTGGTAATTTTGGCAACTTTAGCCCAACGTATCTAAACAGGCCAAGATCTTGTACGTGTTGTAGAAAATGTACTAACATTTAAGTCAACTGGAATTTTGACTAATTGAAACAATCCTGTATGACAGAAACAAGAAGAAAGGTCATTGTCTTCTATAAAGGGTCAAAAAGTTACATTTTCATCATCTGTATTCCAAGGATTGTTGTGTAATCTCATTTCCTAATGTTGTTATACATGGCTAACAAAAGATCCAACAGCAGTGGCATTATTTGTGTCCAATTCTAACTTGAGAAATTGCCAGATTTAAAATCCAGAATGACCTAAATTCACACTGACGCATATTAGCAAAAAAAAAAATCTTATACACATGCCAAATTGCTCGTTTTTTTATTTTTTTCAATCAAAGAATGAAAAATGGAAATTAATTCTTACTCTCCTTTTTAATAGATTTAGGGGGCACGGAGTTTACTATGTTGTTTATTAAGCATCTGCTTACTATTTATTTATTGCCTCTCTTATTCCATCCGCAAACATTTAACACTAATCAGAAGTGAAAACAACTCCAGGAGTACATAAGCTCAAAATAAATCATCTCTATTAATCACAGACTTATATGTCATTGTATTTTCTGTTTATCATGTGAGATATGCTCTTCTAAAAATTGGATATTTCCCTTCTGAATCCCAGAGAGGAATGGAGTCTTTTGTCTCAAGAGATTCTTTACCCCTTTTCCAACCAATGCCTTGTTTTGCACCCATTTCTCCCTGATCACAACAGAATATCCCATATTCCATCTTAAATGTAGTCTTGACAAGAGCTTTTGGGCACCCTGATGTGCCACCATTAATGTGCATTTACAGTGGCATGAATATTCACTGACTTGGAAGGGGTGAGATTGTTTTTCAAAACTAAAGATTTAGTTTACACATTTTGCTTAAAACTAGCTTGAGATAGATGTGTATCTACCTAATTATGTTTCTCTGTCCAGAACTGCAAAATATATTCTGAGCTGATCAATCTCTCTCCCACCCTGACCAAGTTGAAAAAGATAGGCAGTGCCAACTTAAACAGACTTTTTCAAATTGCCAGCTGTACTTCAGTAAATACACTTGCAAAGTCCAGGTTGGAGCAAGGTCATTGGCAGCTTATGCAAGCCAAGCCCAAAACTGGCCAAAGCATAACATTTACGTCAGAGCAGGGAAGTTCCTCTGCCAACAATATTTCAAGAACTGCCAGCTGACAACACTTCTGATCTTGGAAATACATCATGTATTTTTCTTCCTTTGTCCTGGATTTGACTGGAGCTTTTTGCACTAGTGCAAACCACAGCAATTCCTACCTTATGATTATGTTTCATCAAGTCGCTGTTGACTCTTGGTGACAATATAAACAGACCTTCTCTAAGATGATCTGTATTCAGTCTGCCCCTTTAGATCTTCCAACAGTGAAGCCATCCTTTTTGTAGTTGAGTTCATTGCTCAATTGCTGCTTGCTGCTTGTTGTTGTTTTCTCTTTCCTAGTACAGGTTATCCTCGACATTACCAGAACTGGAACCAGAATTTTCATGGCTAAGCAAAGTGCCTGATTTTTATGACCTTTCTTTGTCATCGTTGCTAAGTGAATCACAGTCATTAAGCAAATCCAGCTTTCTCCATTGACATTGCTTATTGGAAGACGACAAATGGTGATTATGTGACCCTGGGATGTCATAACCATCATAAATACATGTCAGTTGTCGAGCACCCAAATTTTGACCTTAGGGATGCTGCAACAGTCATAAGTGCAAGGACCAAGAACTCACTTTTTTCAGTACAATTGTTAACTTCAAATGGTCACTAAGCAAATGATTGTAAGTCAAGGACTACCTGAATTCTAAACTACGTAATATATCCAAAATATGGTAAGTTGAGTCTGATTGATTGTACTTGTAAGTTAGAGTTGTGGGTTGATTGGTTTGATGATTCATCTTCTTTACCTCATACCTAGCAGAAAGTATTCTAAAGGTCCTGTGACAAGTGGCTCAATTGTAGGTTCATTCAGCAATGTATCTTTGATTTGGATTTAATGTTGACAGTAGCGTTGCCCACCTGTGTGAGCACAGGTAAGTAAGAAAAAAGCAAATTAAAAAAACCTTGTTAAAAAAAACAGCTTGTGGAATCTTACAAACCAACACATTTATTATGGTATAAATCTTATGGAACAAAGATCAGTTTCATCGCATGCTGATCAATTAAATGCCAAAAATGATATTTTAGGATAAAAATAACAACATATTTCTAAGATGATTTAAGAAGGTTGGTTTTACAGTATTTTATTTTTGGTATCCAAGGGATTTATGGCTGTCGGCAACATTTGAGTTCCATACTCTTTTTTAGACTTGGTGAAGGAATCTGGAATGCAGAACTCCTGTTGTGAATGCTCTTGGCTGGGGAAGGAAACTTACCCATTCATAAAATTAATGCCATTGAGGGATAGGGGAATAAAGCAATTTACTCCATTATTTCTAGCTTGTGAGATACTTCATATTTATCCCCTCCTCTGGGCAAAGACCTACAGAGTGAACACAAGAAACCACTACAGCCACTCAACCTTTTTTATTTCCTATAAAAGCCTATGGAGCTGATTTGGCGGCCAGAGGTGTTCTTCGAAATAAATACTACCCTGAAGGGTATTGCACTGATAAAGACAGATAGCCCAGCTCAGTGATGGCAGACCTTTTTGAGACCGAGTGCTCAAACTGCAATCCAAAAGCCACTGATGTATCGCAAAGTGCCAGCATGGCAACACGCACCCTCCCCGCGCCCACCCGGCGACGCCTCACTCTGCGATGCCCCCGCACCATTGAAAAGAGGCTGCACACCCGACTCCCGTGCGGCTACCATTGGAAGGAGGCCGCACGTCCAATTCCTGTGCAGCCGCCACAGAAAGGAGGCCACACGTCTGACTCCTCTGTGGACGCCATTGAAAGGAGGCCACATGCCCGACTCCCCCGGCGGCTGCCATTACTAATGAGACACCCGCCGCCATTTCTCATGCCCCTCACGCCCATTTTTAAACCCCTCCTGTTTTTAAGGGCAGTCCTTCCGCGGCCCTCCCGGCATCTTACCTTAGCCTTTGTGGTCTCTTGCGAGCTATATTCCCTTTCAGGTCTTCTCTCTCACCTTCGACACAGACTCCGTGCCAAATTTGAGCGCCCACCTTATCCCAGATGGGAGAGAAAATTGGCTTGTTGCTAATTTTTTTGAAAACTTTGCTAACGCAAAGGCACGTGTGTCGGCAGAGAGGGCTCTATGTGCCGGCTGTGGCACGTGTGCTTTAGGTTCGCCATCACTGGACCAGCTCATTTAAAGGGTGATACCCATTGTTATAGTGGTGCTCCAAGTTCTACACTGGGATTCCAAAGCTATTCTAAGAACCAACTCCTCCTTGGTATTCTTCATTAATATTGCCACCTACAAATATTTGTGTGTTTCTGATCCACTAAATAAATCCATGTTTACTTTTTATTTTAGAAGGTTGCTTCTAAAAGACTGTATTC
Organism: Pareas carinatus; assembly: GCA_032468095.1. NCBI lineage: Eukaryota > Metazoa > Chordata > Lepidosauria > Squamata > Pareidae > Pareas > Pareas carinatus. The sequence goes on from JANHFO010005336.1 coordinate 288,379, forward strand.
TCAAGATGTACTTTTTTATGCACAAGTTACCCCTTTTATTCTGAGTATTTTTCCTAGTGAGGTCTTCTACCACACCCATGTGAATACTCATTTCTCTTAGTTCAGAGCTGCTGCTTCAAAAACATGGACAAAGAGGAGAGATAATATAAATCTGATAAACCTCAGCTGCTTTTTCTTGTTGCTTTACCAGGAATGGTAATAGGAACAGATCAACTCCCATTATTTCAGATTAAATGTCTTCTTTTAGGTCATGCAGTTTTTAATTAATTTTCCACAGTATTCATAATGATATCCTGTCTCTCATTTAAGATTGAATTCAAATAACTTTTGAGATCACCAAAGATGCAAATTAGATTAGACAAAAGCTTATTTAGAAGGCACACTAAGAGCAAAGATAGAAATTGTGTACATTTAAGGAATGTATATTTAAGGATAGAAAACTGGGAAGTTACATTTCAGCAATATAAATGGTCCATATCCAGCTCTGACCTGGCAGTTCAGGTTCCACTAGATTAATAAAGTTGAAGACTAATGTACGTGGAAGTGCGGTTTGGATGTGAGCTATGTAATATACTTCCGAGGTCATATATTGCTTGATTTAAATTTGACTCCATCACTATGGCTTATAAACCATGGTTTATCACTTACATGTTGTATAACCTCAGCTAACTAATTCAGAAAATAATGTTCAAATAAGCCATGACACAAATGAACCATGGCACACCCAGTCTGAGTGGGACCAAATTTGCACCCATGCTCTGCTATAAGTCATTTTGAAAGGAATGGTAGAGGGCACAGCGGCTTAAAGACGCTGAATTTGTCAACTAGAGAAGGTCAACTCTCTGCATTCCAGCAATTTGAGCCCCAGCATCGTGTGACAGAGTAAGCTCCCATCACTCGTCTCAGCTTCTACCAACTTAGCTGTTCGAAAGCATGCAAATGGAAGTAGATAAATAGGTACCACTTCAGTGGGACTAGCAGAAGCAAGAAACCAACTGGCGCCAGACCGACCTGAATGTAAGGCGAAAACGGGATGATGCTGACACTCAGAATGGCATTAACTGCTGTGTGCAGAGCTTGTTCACTCTGTGATGCACCCTGGATAGCATGAGAGTGTGAACTGAACAAATTTGCAATCTTAGGCAGTCAAACTTCTACCCTGTAATAACATTGTAAACTCCTGATTTTCATGTACCAACATCATATAATTAATTAATACATTTAAAAAACCCTTCTCTTAAACACCTCAAACAACACAATCTCGCTAAACAGCCTAATGACAACATTCCCCAATTCATAAACAGTCATAATTGCTAGTCTTAAGCCTCACTCTATCCCAATACTTGAGAAAAAAACCAGTTTTTTAAGGACTTCCAGAAGACTAAAAGGAAATATGGGTGCTGCTGAATGTCAGAGGACAAGGAGTGCTACTAAGAAGTTGTATTTTCAAGATCCTGCTAGATGATTAATATTTAAAAGAATAGGTCTGGAACATGCCCATTCTGGTGCAGTGGGCACATATCCTCAGGGAAAGGCTATCCCAGAAATAGCCTGACCTGTGCCATAAAGGGCTTTAAAGGTAATAAGCAGCACCTTTCATTGCATCCAGAAAGAACTTGGAAGCTAGTAAAATCCACCCACAGCAATGTTTTATGTATAAACTGAGGACCATCCAAAACCCTCTGTACTGCTTCATTCCAAACCAATTGCAATTTCTGGTTAGTCTTCAACGGCAGCCTTCTGTAATGTACAATGCAATAATTCAGCCAAGAAGTGACCAATGCATGAGAGACTGTGAACAAACCTCCTGGGCTAGGAACAGGTCCCTTCAAGATGAATTTATGCAAAGCCCCCCCTCTTCTACCTGCTTCTCCATCAAGAGCTACAAGCCATAGTGACCTACTCCCAACCTATGAAACCGGCCCAGAAGGATACTGTGGTTGATGGTATCAAAAACTGCTGAGAGCCAGGAGGCTTATTGAAGAACTGAAATTCCTAGTATAAAAATAATATGCCAGTTAAGAGATGGGGGAGAGAAAACAAATACTGTATGGACATAAAAACCAATCATACAATTTCATAGATGTTTAGAACTTGATTCTTAATAATTGCTAGTATTTAATGTACACACTATAACAGAATCCAGACTGACAGTTACTAACGATATTTAGCGATCTTCACATATTGTAATATGGCTTCAATATTCAACAGCAATCCCGAGATAGGGTGCAGTGTTAGGTACACATTAATTCGTTCATGTGCTCTGTATCACATCTCAACTAAGATCTAAGCTACTCTCTTGTTGGATTAAGGTTTTTTCTGCTGCTTTCTGGTATACAAAGAGTGAAACATTCTGTCCCTCTGGAGCTCAGGACCCTAGTAGAGATGGTAATGCAGGAAGCATGGACGGTCTTTCTAATAGTAATTAAACTGTTTCTAGTCATTTTCTTTGCTTCCGTACAATTGCTTATCCAAGTGTAGTCTTGACATGCACAAATTTCACTGTCATTCTAAGGAACTGAAACTGAAGTTGCTCCAGTTCTTCCCTCAAAAAGGATGCACTGGCCTAAAGGAGATGATACAATAGTGAAATATCTAAATCGATTTTGGCACGAAGGGATGCCTAAAAATGAGCTGTACTGTACTGATATCATTAAATAATTTTGAAATTTGACAACCATTTGCTGAGAAGGGTTTCCTGTTTGAGCAGGGATTGGACTAGAAGACCTCCAAGGGCCCTTCCAACCGTTAATGTTATTTCTAGCATCAAACCCATCAGGCTGTGGGCTTCGTGCAATGTGCCTCAAGTACTGACACATCATGGATCTATGTCCGCTTGTCACCCACGGTTTAAATGCAACGATGCATAGTCCAGAGCACTAGAATCCACCAGTCCAACCAACTACCGTGTTTTCCCGAAAATAAGACACTGTCTTATATTAATTTTTGCACCCAAAGATGCGCTAGGTCTTATTTTCAGGGGATGTCTTATTTTTCCACCGAGGCTGCCCAGAACCGGAAGTCCGAGGCCTTATTATCAGAGAGGTCTTATTTTGGGGGGATGCCTTATATTTCAGTGAGAGACAAAACTGTAAGTAGGTCTTATTTTCGGAGGATGTCTTACTTTCGGAAAAACAGGGTAGTATAACCGTGAATCCTGGGAAGCAGAGGGGCAACTGAACATTCAGTGCTGTGGGCCACATAACTAGGAAAGAAAACACGGTCATAAAATGAAACAGTTATCAATTTCTGGGCCAACTCTTAATAGACATTTGCGTTTTTTTTCCTGAGAAGTTCCAAGCCAAATCTAGCCCTTTTTCAAATTTTATGTTTACTAGCACTGGGCTCTGCACATATCTCACTCTTTATATTCCTTCATGATGAAAATTGACCATTTATCGAACACTATCAATTTTCTGTTCTTCAGTAGGCCAGGATCTCAGATTACTGCTGAAAAGAACAAAGCCATTGATTTTCTTAGGCAAATGCTCCAGGGAGAACATTTTTGGTGCTATACAGGGCAAAATAAATGATAACCAGCCCATAATTATGAGGCTACCATTGAAAAACCAATGTTGCTTTTAATGATTTTATCAAAAACCAAGTGCATGTAACTTCAACAAAAATGTGATATTATGGAAAGGATCATTTGGTTTTTTAGATAACTATCTAAAATCTCATGAACCTTTAAGCAAATCTGACTCAACTTAATGGACTTCTAGTATAAGAAGTATGTGAATAATAGCAGATATTGTAATTACTTACTAAGCCAACAGGGAATACATATGCAGAGAAGATGAAATCTCTAATAGGCACCACTACAGATGACACATTCTTTTCTTGGGAAGGGAAGAAGAGGGCTACAGCATCAATTGTGACACACAGGAAGTACAGCACTGTCTGTAGAAGCTATGGATTCAAAGAAGTTATATTCAAGGTGGAACATTCACCTTCTTTCCATTATTTATTATCCAATAATAAAATGTAAAGCTAAAAGCTAGGACTCTTCTATTATACTTAAGTTCCTTATCTAGATTTCTTCAGTACATTATACCAGGTATTTGAGAAGACCTCAAAAGTGAGAACTGTGAATCTGCATCTAAATCAATTACTCCTCGCCTAGTGCTCTGCAGACATTTTGGGACTGCAGTTAGTAGAAATTCCTGTGTCGTGGCAAAAGTAAATCAGCAATAACTGAAGGGGATCAAAAATTAATTTATCATTGAAAGCTAGCAGGTTTCAATGAGTCTCTGGTCTCTTGCACCTAGAAGTACCAAGGCAGAAGCTACAGTTTTACCTAATTTTTATACTGATCAAAAGCGGTCTGAGCATTTAGCAGAGGATCCACATTAGAGAAATAATGGCTTTACAACTGATCTCACCACAAATGGAGATATAGGTACCCATCATGGTTTAAAAATCCTGCAGAGACGTTTGTGAAAATGCAGTTTTTAAAGGCAAGTTGAGCCAAGATCCCAATGGGTATTCTGGCAGGCTGATTTTAGCAGCAAAAAGAGATAAAGAGCCATGATAACATAACAAGTGCTTCTAACACACATACCATCAATTAGTCACTAACAGCACAATGGCACAATATAGAAAAAAATCATTATGGATGTTATGCGAGAGGTTACAGCGAGGGACATCAATGAATGAAAGGATCGTATATTACACATACAAGTAAACACAAATGCTTACTTATAAGTGCAATACAAATGAATTCAACCTGAGTTTTTATTCCACACCACTCAGTACAGGTAGTCCTCGACTTACAACAGTTCATTTGGGGACTGTTCAAAGATACAACAGCACTGAAAAAAGTGACTTATGACTGTTTTTCACAGTTACCTATGATCATGTGATCAAAATTCAGATGCTTGGCAGCTGGTTCATATTTATGACTGCATGGGGGAGTCATGTCATCCCCTTTTGTGACCTTCTGACAAGCAACGTCAACGGGGAAGTCAGATTCACTTAATAACCAGGTTACTAATTTATCAACTGAGACAAGAAAGGTCATAAAATGGGGCAAAATTCATTTAACAGATGTCTCACTTAACAACAGAAATTTTGGGCTCAACTGTCGTCGTATGTCAAGGACTACCTGTATGGCTTAAAAAAAAATCACCTCTCCCCAAATCCCCAGTCACTATTTGGCTGCAAAGATTTAGACTTGTGTTGGGACTGATTTTCTTTCGTTATTTATGAGGGCACCAAGACTGATTTAGAGGCTCTTTGCTCTACCTATTAACTTCCACCTATTCTGAACTGCCCCTTGCAGAATTCCGGCCATTGGCTGGGAATCTTGCAGCCTAACTCTGGTCAGATTTATCAAGGGATCAGCTCCATTAGGATCCAAATGGAGATATAAAGAAAGGATCCACAGAATTTGGCTTCACCTATACCAGGGGTGGGAAACGTTGGCTGTCTTGTGACTTGTGGACTTCAGCTCCCAGAATTCC
>JANHFO010005336.1:300558-310653 GCA_032468095.1 Pareas carinatus
AGACTGTTTTAGCTATTCATATAGAAGAAAAAGAGATTACTCTGATTCTCTGTGTGAATTAATGGATCCAGCCAAAGTTGTTGGCTGTTCAGCTTGGGTTTACTAATAGTGAAATTAAAGAATCAAGCAATTTAACTCTAAATAAACTAGATTCACAGGGTCCTAACCCATAATGAAGTTGTTTTTGTTTCAGTTTTAACACACTATGAATAGTTGAATTAGGCGTGTTAGGTGTGATTTAGTCAGTAAACCATGGAGAAAGTATAATTTACATGAAATATAAACCAACTAAGTGTGATACATAAGATGCAGTTGTAGTTTTAGCCATTATGGTTTGTAAAATAATGTGTGGCTTAGCATTATGAATGAACCAGATCACTATGATTTCTTCAACAAATCTGGATTATAACAAACCATATCTCAGTGCAATATGTGTCAGTAAAAGACTGATGAATATATGCCATCGAGTCAGTACAGGTAGTCCTGAACTTACAACCATTCATTTAGTGATCAAAGTGACTACAGTAATGAAAAGTGACTTATGTCCATTTTTCACACAACTATTGCAGCATCCTCGTGGTCATGTGATCTAACTTTGAATGCTTGGCAACTGAGTCATATTTATGACTCCGAAGGTCATGTGATCACCTTTTGAAACCTCCTCACAAGTAAAGTCAATGGGGAAGCCAGGTTTACTTAACAACCATGTTACTAAGCAACTGCAGTGATTCACTTAACAACTATGGCAAAACTCATAAAATGAGGCAAAACTCACTTAACAAATATATTGCTTAGCAACAGAAATTTTGGGCTCAATTGTCATAAGTCAAAGACTACCTTTATTGACTCTTAGCAATTACATAACAAGGTAGTTAGAGGCTTAAGATTGGATAAGACTCCTGAGAATACTGTGCGTACTCAAGAAAAACAGAAGGATCATTGAACAAATCAATCCAGAGTTCTCATGTGAGGCACAAATGACCCACTTATCCTGCTTCAGATATATTATGCAAAGACCTATCACTACAGAAAATATCTGTAGTGCTGGAAAAGGTGAAAGAAAACAGTAAATTGGTGGATCCAGGTATACTGACAATCTGCCATTGAAGGTATGGATCATTGTGAAGAAAATATATCTGTGGCTACTAGAATTTGAAAAAGATCTGGTGACACAATCAAAGTCACTCTCTTTTTCTTTAAAAATTATCTTTCTTGGCTTGAAATTGTTTCTATTTAATGAGGAAGTTTGCTCCTTTTCTATATCAAAACTAATCCATGAAAATGTAGTCCTTTTATTTTATTCACTGTAAAATAAGCACTGGTTTTGGGGGAGCTCCAAAGTGTTGGCTTTCAAGTATCATCTGCAAAATGAGTTTGCATGAATTGTACGTGTGAAGGACTTAGTGTGTCTTTTGTGGATTGTTCTGGATCCGTATTATTTGTGGACGTGAGGGCGGCTGCTTCATTATGTGAAATACTGATTTTTACTCCTCTTCTAAATGCAGCTTCATTGGGAAAAGGTGGGCATAGCTTCAATAACTTGTACACTACTCCACAGCCTTGCAAAAAACAGGTAGCTTTTAAAGCTGCAAAAATACCTTAGTATCTGCTTTATTTGAAGAATCACTCAATTCCTTATGAATTTGGTTTCATAGACTTTCATCTCTAGTTTGCCAGCAGTTATGATCATTTTGGCAGATTTCAGAACTCTCCCCTCCGCTTCACTTGCAGACAAATTTAACATTTGGCTTTGTTTAGATTTGCAGTAAATAACTTTCTGTGGAATTCAAAGTGCATAACTTGCTCACTTAGTATAACACTCCACTCCACTTTTATCCTGTTATTTTTTTTGCTTATATTGTAATTTAAATTAAGACTCTTTCTTGAAAGATTGTGTGCAGATAAATGAAATAATAACATGATTTCTTCTCTTTCTCAACAGATTACCACATTCCTTGAAAATAATTAAATATGGCACCTTGTCAGGTTACCTTTGAAATAAGAGGAGTATCTCCACCAGGTATAACGTTTTTTGGTGCAGACTTGCAATAGAACTGAAAGTTAATTTTTCATGTAATGAATTATACCTAGGCAGTTGTAAATGGGATTGTTGGAAAATGTCGTTTCTGTTACTTTTTGTAGATATGCTTTACATTTAATGAGTATGTATGTAAAAAACTTATTTTTAATAAACAAGATAAGTTTCCTTAGTTGCAGTATACTTTTTCCAAATATTATGCCCTCTCAAATATTTTTGTGATTATGTTTTATAAGAATGTGAAAACTTGAATTTCCATATTTACTTTTCAGACCAGTTTACTAACAATATTTCTTACTTGTAGGAATATGTGAAACTCTATGTGTAGAGTTTTTTCTGTTGCTTGATTAATTTAATTGCTGCCCAAACTAAATGTTTTTTTTCTCAAAAATGGACCATACAGGTAGTTTTTAACTTACGACTGTTTGAATGAATTATGATTATGATCACGGGATTCTGATCCGGGCACTTGGCAACTGGCTTGCATTTAAGACAAGTTGCAGGTTGTTATTTGCTGCCTTCTCTGCCAGCTTCCCCTGAAAGTCGGCGGGGAAGCTGGCAGAGAAGTTTACAAATCATTAGGGTAAATCTTTACTCACGTACCCTCTCACTGCCCCTCTGCACTCATGTCACACAGGTCACTCATGCCCTCCTGCGCACCTTCTTGGAGCCTTGACATGTCTCCCATGCCACTTAGGCGCTTACATACACTCTCCCTGTCTTTCAACACACTTCTCTTGCAATTTTTCCTCATCCTGCAACAGCCACTTTCCTGCTGTGCTGCTTGCAAACTTCTTAGGATTTTGCAACTGCCTACAGGCTTCCTCCTTGATTTAGTTGTGGTAAGATGGTAGAAAGTTTCCTTGCTTAATGGTCCTGAAATTCAGTTAATGGTGGCAGCCAGAATTGCAGAGATTTGTCATCGTTAACTGATACTGTTGCACTTTATGATCACATTGCTTAGCACAGAAATTCTGGTCTCAGTTGCCATTGTAAATCGAGGATCCCTTCCTTCTCCCAACCAGTTATATATCATTGCTTCACAAAAAATTATGTAATATAATAGAAACTTGTGACTAGGCAGTTTCTGCTGTTTATAATACATTTAATACTGTTATATATAATCTATTTTAAGATATTAATAAATATTAAAAACACTTTGTTCCTCATAGCCCTAGATTTGTGCTATCTTGTGCCATGCTGTTTTAAGTTAAATGACTTGATTCCCTTTTTAAAAATAATATAAGACGCTGCATAGCATTTAAAAAAAATTAACAGTTCCTCTAAAATTCTGATGCAGGAGGCCTGTTGAAAGAAGATTCTGGGTGTTTATTTGTTTTTTTTCCTAGTCTCCTAGCTTTAAATCCTAATTCATTTCAAATAAAATCACAGCTTTATAAAATAGGGCTTATATGCAGCTCTGTTGAATCTCTTAGAATTGTGATAGTAAGTATAAGTAATAGCACACATCAATTATGTATTTAGGCAAGAAGTTGGGGCCAAATGCTGAATCCTTGGGCAAATGGCAAATTATCTTCACTAAGAATTCTTTTGAAAACACTGTTTAAAAGAATATATGCATTTAAGTATGAGTTACATGAGTTATCAGATATGAGTTACATATTTGACCAACTGTTTAAAATTTATTTATTTATTTATTTATCAAAACTTCTATACCGCCCTTCTCCCCGGAGGGACCCAGGGCGGTGTACAGCTAAAAGTGGCAGGGTGAGACCAATGATTTCCAGACTACAGAAAGTAAACATATTACAGCTGTTTAAGGTCATAAAAATTAATGTGTTTATTTAGAAAGACTGGGAAAAATATAGATATAAAATCCTGGAGCTGATAAACAAAGGCTCTGACTTACTGCTCTGCAGCAGACAATCAAGTGTTGTGTTATGACTGAAGTCATTGCAAAACTGGAAAGAGACTAAATTAGGCAAGCTGGGACAGGAAGTCTTCTGCCAAGTTTAGACAAGAGTTGAATTAAAGGTTAAATGCTTTTAGGGTGCTTTTAAGGTAAAATCATCTTCTTCCCCTCTATGAAGCCTGACAGATATGATCAATAAACATCAATAAAACCCAGTTACTTAGATAAACAAGTAATCTATTTAATAGTAATAGGATATATTTTTGATAGGAATAATAACCAGCCTCATTCAGCTAAAACATTTACCAAGTTTTCCTAAATCAGTTATTTCTCCTTAGTACAGAGAAAGTGGTACAAGTATTCTTTCTGAGGAGGTACAATGGGCAGTGTTTTGTTAGCAGTTTTATTTTGCGACAGACTTTATTTCTGTCAGTATATCATAAGAATTGTATTCTTTTGGGGTTGATGGAGGCATCTGTGATCTGGAGAACATTTCGGGCGACCTGACAAAATACTTTCTAAAGAGTTTGTCAACAGAATGTAGAGGTACAAATCAAATACAAATGTTCAATTTATCAAATGCTAGATGTTACTTCTTCTAGAGGACATTTTCTATCAGCCCTGTTTACATTTGTCCTTTTTTCCAGACAGAGATATTTTCAAACCACTAGATTGCAATTGTTTATGAGATCTAAATGGAAAAACTAGAAGCATTATTGTAAATAGATAATGGTAGAACCTAACACTGTATGTTGCAGCTTGCTGCCTTTTCTCTCTCTCCTAAATAAAAACTACTTTTTAAACGTAAAAATGTCATAATGGAACTATTGTTCTCCCTGGCATCACATTGGGAACCTTAGCTATAGGTATATTGTTAAGTTGTCATATTCTGCTTCTGGGAATTGGAATTGCAAGGGCAAACTCCATACAACATTCTAGTACAGGGGTTCCCATCCTTGGAGACTTTAGGACTTGTGAACTTCAACTTCCAGAATTCCTCAGCTAGCAAAGTTTTCCTGGCTGGGGAATTCTGGGAGTTCAAGTCCATAAGTCATAAAGTCCCCAGAGTTGGAGGCCCCTGTTCCAGTACATTATTCGACAAGCTGGGTGGGGTTAAGAATTGTACTTTTTCTGTGACTTCCAATTTGTTGAAGTATTATAACTCTCTAGTGGCTTTTCTTCCCTGTCCACTCCTTCCCTAAAACATATGCAGCAAGAGTATAGAAAATTGACAGGCAGAAACTGTTGACAGCCTATAAAGTATGCATTATTGTCAGGAAGGATAACTAAAATAGTTTATAATATGTCACACAGAGAAATGATTTTGCTGCATTAATTGCTACTTGACTTGGTTTGCACATTGTTCCAAGTCATTGTTTAGCTTTGGTTTGTGAAATAAGCTAGAATTGCTTAGTCCACAAGTAAATCTATTCCATAGGCTGCAGTTTCCAAACCAGATTGTTGGAGTTAATAAATAAACTAAGCCACCATACTGTAGTTCCTGATATAATCCAGCACAATATCTTAGGCTAAACTTGCTAGATTCCCAACACATTGAGGTGCGCTAGATTGAGAAAAACTGTTTCCATATCAGCGTAATATATAATGTATATATTAGAATGACCCTGGTATGATTTTTAACATCCATACACTTACGGTAATGTTTTGTTTCTCATCACAAAATCATGCAATATTTAATGATCTAGAAAATTGTTAGCTTTGGAGACCAGAAAAAAGATGTTGGAAAACTTTATGGCACTTGGTATTTCAAGTTGTCTGTTCCTCTTTTAAAGTAGTGTAGAGCTTTTCTGTTCTTGTCACTTGTGGGTTGTATATTGTCTAATCGTGTAACTGATCCCTTTCAAAACTTCACTAGAGAGCATATTCAAAGATATTGCATAACAAATCCCCTAGCAAGTTGTGGATGCCTTAGATTAGAGGTAACTGACTTTTTTTAGCCTAGAACATATGAGCTTTAAATGTTTACAAAACTAATGATGTGTAACTAGGTTACACATATATACTGATGTTGTACATAGTATTAAAAAAGCACTCTTTTGTTCCCCCATATAATTTAATATATAATATATAATATATATTGGTGATATAATGCCAATAGATATATCAGTATTGTTAATATGTCTCAGTACAATCTTTGCAGTAAAGTTCAGATAAAAATGTTGAATTTTCTATTCTGTTGCGAGCACTGTTATTACAATTATTTATTTAAGGTGGGATGTGAAGTAGGTATTTTCAAATTGTGTGGAACACAGATCAAACAAGTTTGTTCAATCTTGAAAGTGCTTTGAATTTGAAATAATGTTTTAAACTGAAAACAGAACTAGTTTATGTGCAAAACACCTAAGTGTACTTCCAAAATAATAACAATTTAAAATGATGGGAAACAACTATTTTGTGTGTAAACAGGCCATTTCAAAATAATGTTTTAAAATAGTTCTACTTTGGGCACAATGATTATATGGTTAAGAAAAAAAACAACTATATTACATTTTTAAAATAAACCAAATATGTTAAAAATACTTAGTTACCAGAAAAATATAAAAACTGTATGAAATTAATTCAGACATTAAGCTTTAGATCAGATACCAGTATATTGTGTCAAGTGCTCATTCTTAAAACAGACAATTTAGAAATAGATAACAGCCACATATCTTGAGTTTGTACCTTAAAATCAGGAGATTGTTCCAATTGTATAAAGTTATCTTGTTTGCCATATCCCAGGTTTGATGGAGCCTCCTTCAGCTTTTCGTGTTTTCATTCTTGATTCCATGTTTTAGGAATACAAAAGGTGGACAGGGAAGGGGGGCAGCGGGAGACAAGATTATCAGGCCATTATAGACGTAATCTGTAGCTCATGAAAGCTTGTTGTTTAATAAAAAATTTAGATTGAAAGATGTTAACAAGATTCCTTCTGATTTTTGGCTATAGTAGTCTATGATAACTTTCCTCCTACAATACCACCAACATAAAAATTCTAAAGCTTATATGCCTTTTAAATTTTTCTTGTGACTTCCTTGCTAGCAACTTATAAAAAGGAATTGTTGGTTTCTGTTCAAGCACTGCATCTCTAATGGAGGTAGGTTAAACTCAAAATGCAATCTCTCCAAAATCTATAAAAAAACCTGCTAGAAATCAACTGATATAGAGTATGTTAAGTTCAAGCGTTCCAAGAGAACATTTTCCTCATCATTTTATAATTTGAGTTATGCCACAATGTCAAATTCTCATGTGATTTGGTATAAAAATGTAACTCCTTATTAATAGCAAATATGCTCAGGGAAACAAAGATCCCATTTAGTGTACCTGAGCCTTATTAAGCGCCCAAATGGGCTCAACAAAAATAATTGTATATATTGCTGTAGATGAAGAAGAACTGTCTCTGACTCGATGCTGCCAAAACTGTGGCTGGGTGTTAGTACGCCCTAATTTTGGAGACATTTCATTTTTTAGCCTTGGATGGGATAATACTTTCCATTCAAGAATAATATGCAACCTAAGGATCTTCCTGGGTTCACAATTCCTGCTTGATGGGCAGGTAGCAGCTGTGATCAGGAAAACTCTATAGTCGCCTCATGGTTTGATTATTGCAATGAGTTTACATGGGCTGCTCTTGAAGACCACTCAGAAACTTCAGCTAGCTCAGAATGCAGCCATGTGAGCTGTGACAGACATGCTTCAGTGACACCTCTTCTTTATATGAGCTGCACTGGTTGCCACTTTGCTTCCTGGTGTGATTCAAGGTGCTCCTTATTAAAGGACTCCCTGCCCTCTGTGGTGTCAGCCCAGTCAGTTCAGTCCAACAGGATTGACATACTCTGGAAACTTTTTAACTAAGCAGGACCATCTATTGGGATCCTGGAAGCATAGCTGCTCTGTAGTAGTGCCTACCCTCTGGAATGAGGTTTTCCCTGGGTGGCTTGCAGCCTGATGGCATTCCAGAAGTTCTTCAAGATCTTAATATTATTATTATTATTATTTTTATTTCTACCCCGCCCTTCTCCCCAAGGACTCAGGGCGGCTTACAGGCAAAATTAAAAAATACAAAGATACAAATACAAATATAAGAACAACTAAAAGAGATTAAATCAAGCCTGAACCTTAGACATTTTAAAAAGGGGTTATGGTTATATATCATGTTTGTCATGTGAAATGGATTTGTCAACTTCTTCTTGCTATATGCTCTTTATTGTATTTTTTTTTTGTTATTTTGTGAACCACACAGAATTGGAATTGGCCAGTACCAAAGTCAAATAAAGTAATTTAAATAAATCTCATTCTAAGAAGCATAGAAATAAAATGCCAATAATACAATTGAAAATCTGGTATGTTAAAATGGCCATCGTTATAAGCTAACTGCTATTTATTTTAAAATATTCTAGGGACTTTAGCCTCTATAAGAATGTAGGTTTTGGCTCCTCCCTCAAAGGCTGCTTTTGGGTGAGAGCTTCTCTCCTCTCATCTACAGTCTGCTGTGTAACGCTGCCAGAGCTGGTTTTTTGCCAGCCTTGTCCCCTGAATTGGACAGGGGCATTTAGGAAAGATCCGAGATGACTCTTGGACAGCTGCAGATCCACCTAGAAGAGGGAATCTTGACGATCGCAACTCCTTGTGAGGAAGTAGCTGAAGAGTCAGGGCCTATTACATCCCTTCCAAACAGCAGTTATTTTTTGTAAGCAAACAGGGACTTTGAGCTTTCACTTTCTGAGCTTTTGCTTTTACTTTTTATCTCTAAAGGTTAATTGACTGGTTGAATGCTGATTTATTTCAACCACTGCTGAGTGTTTGCTGTTTTCCTTTTTCTTTTTCTTTGATTTATTTGACTGTTTTCATTAACGTCTGCCTTCTGTATGGCAGGTGATTTGTACTTTCTTAACTTGCAAAAACATTTTGGATCAAATGGCCAGAAAATTTCTTCTGTCTTTTTCGCTTCCTCCTTGCTCCTTCCCTGCTTTGACAACAAATCAGATTACAGAGAAGAGGAGGGGCTGACCCCTGAGGGAAAAAACAGGCTCTGGCTAGCAAGATGCAATCCTTAGCTGATTCTTTTTTAAAAAAGTTCTGATGAACTTTTAACATTTGTGCAAATATTATTTAAAAAAGACATTATATCTTTTAAGTCTACAAGAAGAATTTATTTTTAAAGCAGCAGATTCGTTGAGAAGAAATACAGATATGGGAACAATACAGATGGTGAAGTCCATCGAGAAGAAATGTGATTTCCCCAGCTGTAAATTGTCCAGAAAGAAATATAGACTTAGAAATAATAGAGCCTGAGCATCAAGCAGAAATTACAGAGCCAACTCCATACACCTTCCAGAAGCTTAATACTACATTTTTATATAAAGCAGAGAACTCTCGGCTGACAAGTGGTAAATGGTTTTTCTTTAAGGGGTTTGATGGAGAGTGAGAATCGGATTTAATACATCTTATTGAGGAACGATCTTATCTGGAATTTGGGGGGAAGAGTGTTTGGCTTTGGAGATTGAAACTATTTAATCAATCAGCAATTGATAAGACATAGTGTAAAGAAACAAATTTGAATATTTGATCCAGGAATCAGAATTTATTGGCCAAGTGTGTCTGGACACAAGGAATTTGTCTCCAGTGTACATGTTCTATACCTACATACATATAACAAACAAACTGTGATTACAATCATAAGATGTATTCATAATCATAAACTACATTCATCATGTCAGGACCAATTAAGGTTAATATTTGGAATGATTGGGAATTGAAGACGTAGATTTTGTGCAAGATGATTACAATAACAATGTAACAGTTTAAAAAATTTTTGGCCTGTTTCACAAGGGGTGGGAAACCAAAATTGTTGTATCATATTAATATTAATTAGAGAGGGAGCTGTGTGCTTGTGGTTTTTTTTAAAAGCACTTTTTTAATTAATGTCCTTTTTGTTGTGTTTTTTTATTTTCTTTTTTCAATCTTGTTAAAAATGTAGGGCATTTCAAATTGGAAACTATATTCGAAATAATTTTGTATACTGTTATTATCTAGCCTTTTTAACTTGTAGAATCTTACGCAGTCAAAACTCTGCCTAAGATTGTGTGTATATATATACCCTGTTTCTCCGAAAATAAGACCTACTTACAGTTTTGCCTCTCACTGAAATATAAGGCATCCCCCGAAAATAAGACCTCCCCGA
>JANHFO010005336.1:312863-324762 GCA_032468095.1 Pareas carinatus
TGGAAAGTCTCTTGGCAACGTTTCGGCAAGGTCTCACTTGCCATCTTCAGGCTGGTGCTTTTGGCTTCTTGCTAGTCAGACTATATATATAGTCTAAATCTAGTTAAGATTTACCATTACTTACCATTTACCAAAATCAGATGACGACTCAAATAGAGAGTCAATGAAAAGGGAACGTAAAGCTAACTGTTGACCACCTTACCATAACTTATAAGTTGGGTTGGATTCATAACACTGGACCCAATTAAATCCCATTACTGCATAGCACAATGTGGGAACCTAGCTATTGCTGTGGTGAGAGATGTCAGTGCCAATAAAAATAAACTTGTGCCAACTGCTGATTTATGAATATTCTGAGTTGCTACTGGATTTATCAGTACTCAATGCAAGAATAGAAAAATGCAGATTTTTCGAGAATACTTCCTTCAGGGATCTGTTATCCTGTTTTCCTTGGCAAGAAACTTTGACCATTAGAGTGTCCTAATTGTAGGGGCGATATTATGCTTGAGTTGGGAAACCATGAACAAAATCCCCATGTCAGAAAAAGTCATTGTTGAAACCTTGACTTTCCGCCTCATAATTGTTGATTAATAGGACTGCATGTCTCATGTGAAGTTGAACTGTTTAGTCAGTGTTCAGTATGAAAACCTGTTAATGTGTTCTTCTTCAGTTGCTCAGCAGGTGATTAAAAAAGGCAACCATATCATCAACCTGGAAAATAAGGAGGTTGCTTTCAAAGCCTGCCCTGTTGTTTTGGAGATGGGAACAACATTTAAGGTAATGGCATCATCATGAAAAGATGTTAACATATATTCAAATAATGTGAACTCTGTATGTTCTTTACTGATAACTTGGATCTTCCCTTATAGACAGCCTAAATGCAATGGGCTTTGCTTAGCTGTAAAGACTCGTAGTTGGGATATAGCAAACGCAGGGTGAAGAGTTTTTTTCTTCTACCTTTTTCCTATTCCCATAGAAAGAAGGCAAGCTTTTTCTTGGAATATTCATTTCCCTCCCAGATATGTACCTTTCCAGATGTTTACATCAGGCATCCCCAACCCCCGGACCACAACCCATTTGGAACCAAGTCTCAGAAGTGGCGAGCGTTGCATGCACACAGTTCCATTTGTGCAAGCAGTGGGTGTGCGTGCCCACCACTCATACAAATGGCGCTGCACACCACTTGAATAAAGCCATCCCTTTCCCCCCCTGCCCGTTGACCTGCAAAGCCGGAAAGGTTGGATAATGCTGGTTTACATCTAGTTCAACAGAAAATATGTACACAATGCAACCTTTTTCCTGAGAACACTATGTTCTGTTGGCCAAACACTAGATTGAAAGCTTATTGACAAAGATCGTCTGTAGGTCTAGTTTAAAGACCATTTTATGAACAGTCTCTGGCCTTTATTAAACAGGGTGTGTACATGCTTATTGACTAAGTTTCATTGGACTATCACGGATTTATCTTCTTGGCAACAATATTGAAACTGAGTTTCCACTCCCTTCTTTCAGCATGCTTCTGACTTCCCAATCTAACCTATAGCCAGGATGGTACAGTGGTTAACAGCAGCACTGCAGGTTATTTCTGCTGACTGCCATCTGCCATTAGTCATCAAAAGTTCAGCAGTTTGATTTTCACTGGCTCAAGGTTGACTCAGCCTTCCATCCTTCCGAGGTCGGTAAAATGAGAACCCAGATTGTTGAGGGGCAATATGCTGACTGTGTAAACCGCTTAGAGAGTGCTGTAAAGCACTGTTAAGCGGTATATAAGTCTTAATAGTAATAGTAATAGTAATAATAATATATATTCACTTTTACTTTCCTTACACATTTCAATTCAGCACAGTAGCCTGCTTGGGAAAATACATTGTTTTTTCTAAGAATGATTCATTTGCAGAGGATTTTTGAAATTGATCCAGTAGCTATTTACTGACTATTCTTAGTTTATGTCTGAATTATAAAATATTGTGAAGGTCAAGGTTGCCATCAGGAAAGCTCTTTCACATTCATTAGATTTCATCTTTCTTTTTAAAATGTAAACAACTTCTGTTTTTACTCTGGATGCTTTACTAGAACATGCAGTGACTTTGTCTGAAAATTTGATAAATGCCTTTTTTAAAATCCTGAATAATGTGCAAGGGTACTGGGATAATTTTTATGTTCTCTTTAACCTATGGAGGTAATTAAAAGCTGTGATCATTACTGTTAAAGGAAAGGGGAGTAAAAAGGTTTTAAAATCCTGTTGCGCATTTATGTGTATATACGCTTGCACAACTAGTAATTTTTATGTGAATGTTACTGTTTAACCTTCCTGTATTTTTTTAAAAAATATTTTTCTGCAGTCTGCTGTGGAAAGCTACAGTTGATCTTCCCAGAGAGAAGAATATTACATATCGATATTTTCAAGGAAGTTTCTTAGAACCCAAGGTATGTACACATCAATGAACATCAATTAAATTTCTTGGCTAATTGATCGTAGTGTGTTTAAAATAAAGTAATGTATGGGCGCTTCCAGACTTATATGACTATTTCAAAAATTTTGTCTAATTCAATTTTTGCACAAGTCAGAATTGCATCAACTGTCCCAAAACTAAAATATATTCACAGGAATCTGAACTTGGAATTTTGGTGGTAGATGATGAGAGATTTAATTGCTGATTAATTTTCAAAACTTGAAAATTTTTAAATGCAACTTATGAAAACATTTTTTCCAAGTTAAATTTATGTAAGTCGTCTTGCATAACTCTGGGGGGCTGTACTTTATAGTCAACTAATGGAATTCAAATATCCTGACAGCAATTATTTTTTTAAATCCATATTTTTTACACAAAAAGTATTTTAAATAAGAATAAAATCTGTATGGCAAAAGCAATATATATATATTTCTGTATAGGCAGCAAATGACAATTGATTAGTCCTTAGCCCATGTACATTGATCCAAATGATTACCTGTGATGAAGGCACAGAAGTAATATATTCTATGCTTTTCTTATTCAGTTACTTTCTGTATAAGTAGCTTAGGGGAAAAACATCAAACGTAATGGTATCTTCAAAACTCCGTATTGCTGATAACTTAAATTTGAATGAAAAGTATTAAATATGCCATTGACATAACTTTTTTAAAAATAGAAAATAGAAGTCCTGTTTGAATGACCTGCTAGAAGCAGATAATGACATGGAGAAGGCAGGAAATCCATAAGCTAGAACACTAGAAATTTAGTATTGTCATAATTTTGTTAATCACACTACAAATTATAATATAATCATTAAAACCATTAAAACATTGGTAGATCTGATGTAACAAGAACATACTCCCTTATAATACATGCAAACTTCACAGTATGTATTGGTAAGTGTGTTTCCTTTGAGTAGGTACTCTGTATCGTGCACGCTATAAGTACCGTGTGATGCAGAGTCTTCTGTGGTAAGTATACATTTTATGGAATAACAGAGTAGAAACATACATAATGGCCATCGTGAACCTGGTTGCCAACAAAGGTTTAATATGGAATGAGTTGGTGAGAGAGGTTATATTGCAATGAAGTATGGGTTGTTTCAGTGTGGGGGATACATTACAAGCAAACTGAAAATAAATGGGATAGAAGAATAAAAAATAGAATTTAGTGTGATTGCAACTCAATGTAAAATGAATGTACCCTGTGAATTGGATTAATGATAGGATAGTGCTTTTATAAAACTATTTCTGCTGTATATCTAATTTTAGCAATTTATTTACCCAGTAATAATTCTCAGATTATTCATATTCCTTAATCTTCTATTGTAGCTGAAAAGCGTCCCACATTTAGGACTGAATTAAGATAAAATCCAGATCAGTTTTTGAACGTATTAAGACACAGGAATTATGATTTTAAAGTACATTACATATAAATTGGAAATGCAGGAGCTGATGCAGGCATACTTCTATGTACTGTTTGACATTTTAAGTGTTAAGAGAATAGAGAAATGGCAAACATGAATCATATTTACATGAATCATATTTGGAAATTGCTAAATTTCTGAAATTGAAAATAACACCTTTACATGTAGATTAAATTTGATTTCCTAGTTTCCTAGCAGTAAGAAAAGAAAACGGTTTACATCTGGATTTAATCATTACAGATTGTGAAAGTGCCATATATTTTTTTTGTTGCAGCAACATATTAAATGACTCTTAGGCTCAAATATTTTGGATACTGACATAGTGTTCTTTTGGAATATGAGAAGGTTGATATGTCAAGAGAGTTTGATTAATGCTTCAAGAACCTTGCTTGACAGAAATACACCACTTGAGATACTTAAGAAACACTCATTCATTATCATATATTAAAAAACAGCTATTAAAAAACAAGTGTAAGTATACGTAGCTGGCAGAATACTAGATGGGCTATGAACCCTTTTTACTTTTATTATGACAAGCAGGAATCCAATTTTTGCTTTAAGAAAAATAAAACAATGTATGTCATATCCTCCCTCCCCTACTCAAATATCTTGAAAAATCTGTAAATGGTGCTTTTTTTTACACAAAGTCGTCTTGTTTATCAGACTAACTAAAAACCTCACCTACAATGCTTTTTCAATTTGAACTGAGGTTTTTATTGTTACTTGTTTCTTGAACTGTTTATTTTGTAATTTTTTTCCTTCAACAATGGAAGTTAACATCCCCTTCCTGGTATCTCTGAGTGTTCATTTGAAAACTGAGGCCACATTAGGCAAAGTTATTTGCATGTCCTTTTTCCTGTTTTTCATTTGGAATGTTTATCCTACTATTGTAATCTTTTTGTTGGTAAGGAATACAATGTGCACAATGTTTCTTATATCAGTTAAAAGATATCTTCCACTTTTAATTATTTTAATTTGAAATATGTTGTTGACCATGGGTATGCTTAATACAAATATTTGATAAATTGTATGAGTGCAATGCCTAATGATTCAGGGACATAAGTGATAATAAATGGTTAATTTGTAAAATCTCAGCAGATGATTGCGTCAAAAATTCAAATACACTAACATTTTAAGTGTTCATTTATTTAAGTAGCTTTAGTCTAAAACAGTTTGCTTTCAAAGAGAGGTTAAAATGAGTAATCTTGTATGTGAAGAGTTGGGTGATGCAAAAGCCCTACTGGCATGCTGTAAATGTTAAACTGCAGGCATGAGAATAGCTTTTCATAGCTTTTGTGCCATCTTCCATATAACTGGAAGGAAATAATTAATAATGCCAAATTTCTTTGGCTAGACCAAACCTTCTGTATTGTAAAATCATTCTTCTAGCAGAGCAATGGTTTGTCTATCTGATAATTATACAGTGACCTTTGACCATGTGGAGGACCTCTGAATTCACGAATATATATGAGAGTGTCCATGAATTGCCTCACCTGTTCTCTTTCTATTAAAGTTTTAAGTGTTAGTCCTATGAATTCTCTGATACTTTTTAATAAAACTCGTAAACAAAAGAAAATACATATTCAGCTAGTTCCGCCAAAATAAGTATTGTGAGCTACTGTATATAAAATATTGAACGTGTGATGTTATGTCATATGCATAGTTAATGTTCTGCCCAGGAACAGGATTTCTAAATTAATAGATTTATGTTAACATTCCAGCACCAAAAGAATGTTAATCCCCATATCAGATTTTCCTAACAGTCAGTCAGATGCAGCACATTTGTCTTTTCCTGCTTCCTGTTGCTTCTAATTTACAGGATGATTTTGTTTCAAAGTCTTTTTGGTGATGATCAGATTTAATAAAACCTTTTGATGCTGAATTCTACTGTCTGCTTATATGTTTACCCTTTCATAGCAAGACTTCTGCCACCTGTTCTGTCCTGATGTTTAGGTTCCCTCTGGCTAGACTTTCACAAATTCAGATTGTTCTCTTAAGCAACAAATTCAGTTTACCAATTGAACTGTTGTTTACTTAATTGTTTTATATTCTCCAGTTGGCCTTGTTCTTAAATACTAAACAGAAACAGTCAATCTAAATTCATTTCATGATCCAGATTTATTGTCTTCTCAAATACTATTATTTCTTAGGAGACTGCAATAAAAGCAGCTTCATTGCCTCTTGCCCTATACATAATAGCACCCGGATAAGTGGCTTACTTTAATTCCTTCTCAAAACAGATACATTAAAATTAAAATATATAATGTTTGTCTTCATAAGGCCTAATCCTGAGATTGAACCAGTATTTCCCAAATAACACTTTGCTAGGTCAAATAGATCTTAGACATCTATGTAAATAATATTGTTGGGGTAGGAAAAAGGAAATATGTATAATATAGAAATTTTTGCATGTTATTTAAAGTTTAACTGGACTTTGGGCAGATTATGCTTTAAAATATAATTTTAGAAAAAGCTATATAGAGCAGCTGAGCAATGTTGATACTTTTCAGACAAATATATATCCAAGTAGTAGATTTGTGGCTACGTTTGATGAAATCTTTTGTTTTTATTTTTGGACATTTCACACTAAAAAACCTTTCTGTTGAATCTAGGTAACTGCCACCAATTTTCAGTCCAAAGTCCACTTAGTGATATATTGTGCATATTCCATTGCTGCATGTGGCAAGTTATAGACTTGCAATCTAATTAATAATTACAGAGGCAGCAATACCTGCATAATTTATGATTTCCTACAAAACTGTCATGTTATAATACAATCCTATTCATAAATATGAAGTATTCATACTTCATAATCATATTCCAGAAAATATGTTGTCCTGAACTATGTTAATAGAGTTATATTAGTTCCAGTCTGATCCTCTATTTTATAAGAAGCCTATTTATGTGACTTAAAGTAGAAGGGTGTGTTTGGATGAGATTATACCCAATTCTTTAGATTTTCACATGTTCAATCTAGTTTATGAATAGGCTGAAATATGCAATTTAATAAGAGATAAGGATGATTGCATATATATATGGAAAATATGGTAAAAGGCTACCATCAAATTCCCCCCATACCATTCTTTGTTTGGAAATACAATAGATTGGATTTTAATTTTACAGTGGACTAAAGTATCATAGTAGTATTAATTATTATAATAAACATGGTATAAATTAAGACCAGTCTTTGTACGTCATAGGATGTACAAGTAAATTTGGCTCATGAAAGAATGTAAATGGCATCGCAGATAAACATTAACGAAAATTATTGCAGACATTTAACTTTTAAATTGCAGACTATCGATGGTCCATGCCAAGTCATAATTCACAAGTGGGAGACTCATCTACCAGCACGATCAATAACCCCTTTAGGTATGGGCATCAACTGCATCTGTTTGAAACATATGCATAAGATTACTAATGTTACAAAATGGTTTAATTGGGTTGATATTATTTTGTAGGATTAACATTAATCTTCTGCTACAAAGGAATCCTCCATTTAGCCAATACGAGCACTGCTTTCACAAAGGTTGCAAAATCAATTTATATGACAGAAGATTTACGGATAGTATTAACATGGGTCCATTTTTATCAGATGTCTCAGTTTTCATTGCCCAAATTTGTGATTGGACATCTGGGTTTTAAAGCATGGCATGGTTGGATCCCAGCTCTCTTATCTTCCATTTAGAAACTAGGAAAAGATGTGGGTGATCTGAATCTTACTTGGCTCACAGCAAGGAAAAATAAGTTGTAGACTCTAAGTTCATTTTTAAAGACATTGAAACACTGTTGATAATCATTATGCTTTGTGATTGAAAGTCCATGCTAATATTTTCACAAATCATGCCTGTGTGATAGAAACTGTAAATTGTTAATGGTAAGTTGATATTTAAATTCTACTTAAATTTTCTTTAAGAGAACATTGACCTCAGAAGCAAGACATTCTTTGTCTCCTATAATATGCTAACCATATTCATGAATAAAACAGGTTTTAAAATAAGCATAGATTACTGTAAGCATAAATCATATACCTTTTATTTAGGAGAAACAATGCAACTGGAAACCTGGTATAATTTGGTCTGTTACCTCCATTAAAAAGGTGATATTATTTAGTAGCTTGTTTTCAATGAAGATCAGAACCTGAAAATATTGTCACTGGCCTTCCCATTCTACACTTTCAGTGTTTTCTATTATAATTGAAAGATATTTCTCTTTCAATCTAAATGCATCATTTCCTTTTATTTAAAAAAAGGTTTCAATTTATTAAACCTAGGCTGATAGTCTTAGGCTACAGCTGTGTGCATGTTTACAAGTCAAACGGAACTCAATGCATCTGAGTAGATACGTTATCTGCTGCTTACTTTATTTTCTCGCTTTCTGATTAAAAACAAGCCTCTCATAAGTTACTTTGGCTTATTGATTCCTTTTTTAAATTAAATAATCAGGGATTTATGTCCTTCAGTAATAAAAGTTTTTTTCATTCTCTGATAGTCTAGATTCCATCCTGTTCAAGCATAGATAACATCTTAAATTCAGGTAGACTCTTTGTGACACAACATGATAAATAACTTTCAACTGCCTTTAAAGGTAAATTGGTAACTTATTATAATCAAAATATTTTCTAGACTACGTCTCTAGGTACCAGTGACTCAGCCTGCACACATTTTACAAAGTTTATTTGTGCTATTTTCCAGTTTAGTATTAAAAATTTTAATTTACCCTTCCAATCTTGGATAAAATAATCAAATAGAAAAATGCATTATTATCCATGGAGGGGAAAATTAATATTCTAAACAGAATTTTATTTGTAACAGTGGAAGAAATGTGTCTTGTTCTCATATTGAGAGATGAATAATAAAAATTTATACTTTAAAATTTAAGGGAGAGTTAAATATAATCTTTAAGATGTCAAAGTTCTATTTTCAAAAACTTATATAATTATGTTGACTTTATTGTATATTTAAAGATTTCATTACTTGCCTTTCTATAGCCTATGAATACTAATGCCTGAAAAGAGAAAACATTTTAATAAAAATCTTTAAACCATAAACAAGTAGCAAATCTGATATTTTAGCTTCTTAGCTGATTCCATTTTTTGATTCATTCCATTAATAGTATGATACATTGTCAAATTGATGATATATTGTTTTCATATTTTAGATAACTTGGATGGAAAGATATAATTTAAGATATAATTTAGCAGTAAACAATCCTAAGCAGTATTTTTTAGGTTTCAGTAAAGTTACTTAGTATCTTTCTGTTTAAATGCTCTATTGAAAATAGTGCTAAATTAGAGGTACTGTTAATTGTGTAAACTGCTAGTTGTCTAATCAGAAATAAGTTGCTTAAGTTCAAAGGATTTACTCTTTGGCAATTGTGTAGGATTGATGCCTAAAATAACAATTAAATTATAATGTATAAATATGTACTATTCTCACACTTTGTCCTTTTAATTCTAGATGATATTTCCATTGATGATGGATTCTTTGGAATCTTTGGTAAGTGGTCAGTGATTGACTTTAAAACATTAAAGTGTAATATGTAAACATACTAGTGTTAAGATGTTGCATTTGAAATTATTTTTTTTAAAATAATTAGAATGGTAGAGAAGTAGAATTCTCAACTTCAAAGCTCCTAAAGCTCCTCCAAAATTTTTTTTACTAAATTTTCATTTTCAGTGTGCCACAAAGAAAAATGCAGTATTATTGATTATTATGGCTGTGGAATGCATTTGAAAGCCTGATGACTCAAGCAAAGTATCATTTCTTAAGTTTATGAAAGACTGCTTGGCTGCTTGGAAGAACTCCTGGTTGCTTAAATGTGCATGCAAAGACACTTTCGTGTTGACTGCAGTTGAAGCAGCCGTGCATAAACTCAAACATATTTGCAGAGAACCAACAAAACTATTCGCAGCAGTTGCATTGATCCTTTCAAGTTCACTACTCCAAAGCTATGTGACTTGGAAATATTCCATTAAAAAAAATTACTAAAGTTTTGTTAAATATAATAAAAACTAATGCAACTAAAGTAGAAGAAACAGGAAAAGTAAAAGAATTTAAGAAATGCAGAGGAAGAAAAAAGGAGAAAATAAAAACAGAAATGGCTTCCAACTTTCACCACATCGAGGCTACGTTAATATAGTAACTTTTCATCCTTTTAGAATTAGGAATAAAGGAACTTTTCTTACTATAGCCTAATTTTTATTATGTACAGTTCACAAATCATCATATTTTCAGTCCTGGTTCAGCGAAAGGTCCATTAGGAGTTGCCAGAAATATCAAACTAATAGTTTATTCCTGATCAAAAGGAGTATTTGTCATTCAAAAGGAGCCTCCAAAGCTTTCACCAGCCTACTTTGTAAATCCTATAAAGAGTCATCATCCAGGATTTCTTGTCACAGCTATTCTATCTTCAGATCCTCTTCTTGATTTATCTTTTATATTCCCATTTTGGTAGTCTCAATTTTGTTGTCTTCCATGCCTTCCAAATTTTGTAATGTGTGTGTCAGGTAAGAGTTTTTTTTATTTTTTCCCCATCATCTTCTAAAGGTTTAACCATTGAAATCTATCATTTCTGAGATACTAGTTATTAATATCTCAGCCATGCCAATTATTTTAAGACAAAAGTTATAGCCTTATAGCTTAGCCTTATAACTCTTTTCTTTCCACAAGTGTTCTTTTGTAATCTTCATCAAACCTCGGTTCCTAATACAAGTTCAATCCTGTTTCAGTTATTTCCCATGAGTATATTATTTAATAATATACTTGTTTTCAAATTTTACAGCAAAATAACCAATATTCCAAATCTCTGTGGTCTCCTAATCCATTTAAAACTTAAATCAAAATATCTTTTTTGTTTTTTCCAATTGTATATCATTTTAAACCCTTTTAAATCACTGTTTAAAATTCTTTTAAATCAAAGAAGGTAGGATTCATCAGGTGTCAGATTTTGAAGTTCTCTAATATCCATAAAATAGTTGAACATTTCCAGATGTAATTAAAAAATCAGTTTGTTTGATTATTTATTTATTTATTGAATTTATATGCCATCCCTCTCCGAAGACTCAGGGAGGTTCACAATACATTAAAAAACATTCTAAAACATTTAAAAGTTAAAAAACATTAAAAAACTTAAAACACATTCACAAATGTATCTGGCTTACCTGCCACTGCTGGAAGCAAAGATGTCATCTCCTTTGGCTTTTGGCACTCAAACTCATGGGTGACCACTATTTTATAGTCTCCCCACAAGGAGCTGCCAGGTGGAGTACTTGAGGGCGATCTATTCTCTCTCTCTATCTGGATGGATTCCAAAGAACTGATCTTCTTGCCAGTTCTGTGTCCAGCACAGCAGTCAGCCACAATGGAGATGTCTTCAGTCAGCCATAACTTAGCCACAAGTCAAAAAACGTGGAGGCAACAAACAAAACCATTCACAGCAGTTGCATTGGTCCTTTCAAATGCATCACATACGACTTAATTGTATCATTATTTTTGGGAATGCATTCCCTAGACATGCCACTCAAAAGTTACATGACTTGGAAATACTCCATTCCTAACGGATATGCAGGTAGTCCTCAACTTATGATTGATTGTTTAACAAACATTCAAAGTTACAATGACTCCAAAAATGATACTTTATGCCCTGTAAAGCATTTTTAGCTGTCAGAAAGCATCGTGCCACCTCCTGCAGTCACGCAAGCTGGATGCTTGGCAACCTGTTTGCACTTCCAACTGGTCGCCAAGCACTGCAGAGCTATGCAATTGCCATTTGCTAACTCCCAACTTCTACAAAAAGGTAATGGGGAAGCCAGCAGGGAAGGTTGCAAACTGTTGGCGCGTGCCGTTTCCCTCTTGTATCTTGAGGCTGCCTGAAAGTGCTGCTTACTGAGTGGAATCTCAGTTCTGTGTGGAACTGAGATTCCCCCCCTCCCACAGAGCTGAGATTTCTAGCTGTATGGCTTTCAATTCCTCTCTATCCACTGGCTGGGGGCGGGGGGGTGGGCATCCTTGTTCATTGG
>JANHFO010005336.1:341556-358435 GCA_032468095.1 Pareas carinatus
TTTGGGGGTGCTTCTCTATTTCGATGGCTTCTCTGATTATTCTCTTATGGGAGTGTTCAGTGTTGGAGATTAACTTATACAACCGCTATCCTTCCACCTCCCTTCCTTTCCTTTAACATTCTGGATTTGTTCCACCTAGATTAATTTTCTGGTGTTTTGTCATCGATCACCTGTCATAGGAATTAACATTTTCTACTCCTTTACTTTGTTTTCTAGCCATTTATAGAATTTTGTCCATATTTGGTATAATTTGATTCCTCTTTATCTTTTAGCCTCATCATTAATCTATCTAGTTCCGCACAGTCTATTAGCTTTCTTATTATTTCTTCTTCTTGTGGCATCTGTTCATTTTTCCAATATTTTGTGAATACTAGCCTTGTCACTTTATGTAGCATTAAATATGTATTTTGTTTATTTAATTTTTCTGTAACTTTTGTGCCATTTTTCCTTTCAAACATTGCTACTGGCTTGCTTGGGGTAAAGCGAAATATGACTTCTTGCAAGAAAGTTGATGTCATCAATGAAGTATCTTGGAAAACACATTGCTGGTCCAATACTAGTTATTTCTTATTATATTTTTATTATTTTTATTATCAATGTTAAGATACAAAGAAAATGAAAATAAAGAATTGGGAGAGAGGAAAGAAGGTAGGGAAGGGAATGTGAGAGGGAAGGAAAAGAAAAGTAAAAAGTAAAAAAAAGCGTTGACTTCCTATTCTTTCCGGCACAGTCCAGAACAACATTCCAGCTACAACTTTTTGCTTTTACACATAATATATAACTTGCCATTTCTATTGCAATGATCTATCTAATTAGCCAACCCAAAATTAAAATTAATTTTTTCTCACCACAAGCACAAAATCCAGAAGTAATATTCAAATAAAAAAGCCTACCTAAAATTATTCTCCTTATTAAATAAGACAATCAATTTGACCAATTATATTTTATCCTCCTTGCAGTGGAGACATTATATTTCTATTTCATTTAATAGGTTTTGCATACTATCAGTATTTATATTAACAAAGTTCACTGCATTCTGTCAAGTTCTTTAACCCCCCTCCCTTTTCAGATCTGAGCATTTCTTTAAGAAAATACATCATTTTCTTAAACTTTTTATAAACAAATGCTTTCAGTTAAACTTCCATTAGTATTTCACAAAACTTTAAAATTCACTTAAGCTCATTAGATATTTTCTTCTTTTTCACCTCTTTTTAATTACTCTAATTACTTTAATTACTTTTAATTTCTTTAAGCTAATACATCATTTTTAAAAACTTTTTCTTATAAGCAAGTCTTCTCTTGTCTTACACTTCTCTTGTCATTTCACAAACTTTAAAAATTACTTGTATATAAAAGAATATTATATATATTGTGTATAAAAGAAAAATACATTTTCAAACTGTTAGATTAAGACTTACACACATCAAAACCAGAGAAATCAGTCCCATTTCCCATTAATTGATTAAGTTTAGGTCACTCCTTCTGATTTATCTTCATAAACTAAATTCTTTCTTTTCCGTGTACTGGTTATTAAATAATTATAAACTTCTCTTTTTCTCAGAGATTTCTACATCTTGTTCATATCCTCATAGACAATGTCTCAAATAAGTCTTTTAAGTTTCAAATTGTTTGAAAATTCTTCTTTCTATTGAGTTGATTTATGTGTAATCAACTTTAATATCAAGACTATATTCCCAAACTGTGATTGATTCGTCTTCTTTGTTTTCTGTTTGTAGAGTTTTCTTGGTAATTTCATCATTATCTCTTTCCCTTTTCTCTGTGGTATTTTGAAAAGTTTTTTCAGCTACAGAACAGAAGTGCTCCGCAATGTGTTTGATCTCCTTCAAAGCCTGTTCAAATATATCTTTAATTTCTTTAATGATTTGTGCCTCCATCTTGACTTCTCCTTTGAGAAAGAATAAATGTTGTTCTCGTTTAACCAAGAAGTTTCGTCCACCGGGTAACAGAGCAATAAATTACTAAGGACGGTAAGATAAAATCCCAACTTCTACCCTTATATTTTCCATTAGCGTTTCTTTTCCCCACAAAAGAATATTCCACACTTCCTTTATTTTGGCTTGGATTAACAACCTTTTACTTACTGTTTTACAAAAAGGAAAAATTTCCCAAAATGGCATTTCCCTTCAAAAAGGATGATGGAATGTGACAGAATATAGCTTCTTTAAGTTAATAAATATTAATAGTCTTTTAAAGTAATTAAGAAATGAAAGGTATGGTTTACTGTCTGTTGAAAAATAAATTCCAAACGGCTGCTTACTCAGCTACAAGGTGATTGAAGTCCACGTTTTCGCAGTCACTGGAATGCAAGTCTCACCTGCCTGGAAAATTCTTCCAAACTTTGTGCTGTTAAAGAACAGATTTAGAGGAAAGCTCTTGACAATCTCCTTAGCTCTGGGAGTCATACATACTGAAGGAATTCAGTTCCTTCTGTAGTAGTTGAGTAGCTGCACTCCAGGGAGAGATCCTATAGTCAGCCATCTTCACAGGAAGTCCTCGCTGGTCTAATACTGGTCTTGAGGAAATCTTTGCTCAATCGAGATGAGTAGAAAATCTCATATAGCACATATATTACTCAAAACTGCTATACCATAAACTATTCACTCTGCCACATTCTGACCACTATAAACTAACACACTTTTCCTCTTGTAATACTGCATATGTAATTTCTTCAGGGAATTGAGGCTCTGTGTGCATGTATGTCTATGACAAACTAGCGGTCAGTTCTGCTCTTTTCATATTTCCATCAATATTCTGTGCAAATATATATGAGATGGAGCTTGCATTGTGACTCTGTAATGTCTCTTTAATGAAATCTTGTTTTGCTGCAAATACCTGTCATAATTAGCTCAGTCTTCCCGCCCAAAAAAATTGTTATGATTTGCTTTGTGAAGTTTAAAAACCCAGTATAGCTTAAAGGATCAACATTTCTGACCACCACATGAATCTCACCCATTATGTAAAAACTGCACACTGCATATTAAAATTTTAATAAATCCTTGTGTCCATCAAACACATGCGAGTACAGGAAAGCTTTATATAAAAAGGGATATGAAGGATGAGAGAGAAAAAATCAAAGTCTCCAAATTAATGGAAAACAAGGATCAGGGATTCCTTTTCTGTATTTTATTATTCACTTTGGAGTTGTACTATTCACAATCAGACATAATAAAAATCACTCAAACTCTAGTATCTTCAAAAAGTGCTTTCTTATAGCTGGAGCATTTAGTATGGGAAAGAAAGAGAATAGTTGCTGTCAACAAACCACTCTAAATTTACACACACACACACACAAAACCGAATAGAATGGTTGAACTTTGAAGCACCTTGAACCTAAGCATGGAAAATACTAGCAGTAATAAAAGGAAGAAGTTAAAAGCATTGTGGAATCTAATCAACAATTTTAGTTAAATGCAGGCCAGGAAGAAAGCTATTGTTGTTGCTGTATCATTCATATATGAAGCATATGGCCTTTGGAATGAATGTGTAATATTACAGTGGCATTTAAAAATCAGAAATAAACGAGGGGAAAAAAGTTTTAAAAATGACACATTACCTGCAAGGCACAACATGAACGATTGCAGTACGAGCAGTTCCCATGGCAACCTCATTTTCAGTTTCTGATGTCAAAGGAGACCCACGTCCAATATGTAGTGATTAGAATGCTGCTTCTTTTAAGTTATATCCAATCTTTAATCTGTAGGAATAGAAAGAGCAGTATTACAATAAGATTTAGGATTACAGCTCCTTATGCTCTTTGAGACACTCTGCTTCTCCCCTTGATTTAAAACAAATTTACACCTAAAGAAAAAGAGATGAAAACAACTGGAGTAAAAGTAAAACCTGCCACAGCAGCAGCAGCAGCAAAAGACCCATCAATTACTTTCAAGTTGCTTGGAGCTATAGAAGAAACCACAGCCCTCAAATCATGTCACTTTTCTAAAAAAAAAATGCATTTGTAAGTTACAGTCAGAATAGAAGAAAGGATTTCACAATGAAAAAAAAAAGCTCTCTGGAATTAGCTCTCTATCCCCATTCCATTCTTCTGACCTCAAAGCAGCTCTATTAAATTCTGGGTCAGGTCACTGATCCAGTAACAATTCTTGAATTAATTGTTCCGTTCACTAAGTGTTGATCTCTACCTCCTTTATCTTTTGACACTTTTGAATTTGCTAACTCTTACAGGAAACAAATGTTAACAAGGACAGATGGCAAGTCCCTCCAGGATGATAAATGCCCTTCAGGGTGAGCAATTAGGGACAGCTATATATCCCTCTCTTTTCACTTTAAGAGTCCGAGCATCCTCTACTCATTGCTCATGGGCTGAAGCTGCAGAGAAAGCCTGAGATTAATCGCTTTGCTGTAACTGAAACCTTTTGCATGACAGTTGGCTGTCGGTCCAGTAGACCTCCAGGGCAGCTGGGGAAAAGGGTCAGTAAGGTGGCAAACCACTTAAATTGTTTTAGCTATTTGTCTGGAGGTAATGTATTTTCAGCAAAGTATGACTCTATTTTATAGCACTGGGTTTCTATGAGTACATATGTGTGCCTATATTTCTCCTGGCTCCTATGGAGGTGCCTTCACTTCACTTCAGCATGCCTGCTCCACTGAATCCATTTGATGTTTCAAACATCATAACTGTTTTGATTTATGGAGATTCTTTTTTTAATGCATAAAATTGTGTGCATATTTGGTGTAAAAATAGCACATCTTTTAAAGAATCCATGTCAAGAATGTTTAGGTTAAAAATAAGTATAACATTCTAACCATATGTTCTTATTAGAAATCCTAATGTCCCAAACAGCATATCTAATAGAAAATGATTTGATATTATCAGAGGAGCATGCATGCATTCATAAGGTGACATTGCTCCATCTCTGCTAAAATTGGATTCAATGTGCAGACACAAGAACAAATTCCTATGTTGCGAATTGGAGAAGTTGTTTGAAAAGAACAAAGAGTAACCCAATATATGTCCATATATAACTCAATATATAAATGAATATTTTTAGTATATAAATTGCAACTGTTGGGACAAATATGATCTCAACCAAAATGTCTTTTCCACTCAAAGCACTTGTTTCTGTCAAAAGAGGATATTTTGTGGGATGACAGCAGGGAGGAAGGGTTGAATTTCATTTTTTCTACCTCCACAGCTAAAAAGTCACAATTCTGTTATTACTTACATATTTCAAATGTGCGATTAATATCACAAATGTGGTTGATATGGAGAAACTACTGTAGGAATAGTCCTAAGTATAATGGTATATATGATATGAAACAAGCTATTCTGAGTCAGAATCCTATTCTGAGGATTCCCATTATGACACAGAATCAGGCAAAACTACACCCAGAATCTAAACTCCTAAAAGGTGAAATACTAGTTTTCAATAAAGTGTCTTCTTGAAAACAATACCTGATGTACCTATCTCTAAAAAGAAGCTTCCTAGATGCTCAAGGGATGTGAGATTCCAAAGCATCCCTGCTGATTTCGGTACAAAATGTGTTCCATTCATCTTTTGTTACCAAATATTAGGTCATTTTGGTTTTATTCACACATCTAAATCTTGGTTTCAGCAATGTTTCCTATAAATGGCATGGCGAGTGGATGCCTTGCTGGATTATTTTAGCTAGCAAGATAGCTTTGTGAGCAGAATCTCCTATGAATGCTACTCTCTCTAGAATAAAGGAGAAATTGTTGATATTTACATGAGTCTACACAGCCTTTCCCCATGAGTAGAACATTGAAACCATCATTGTTACAGTTGGTTTATGAGTGGAATTCCTGAGAGTAAAGATTTACATAAGAGACTTCCAGTTTGGCATCGTGATGGGATGGGTGGAAGAGACCAGGGCTCTGGTTTTTTTAGCCCGATTGTGTCCCGTTCAGGGACCCCCAAGGGATCAGAAAATTGCCCTGTGGAGGCAGTGAGGAGGAAGAGAAAATTCAGAAGCTTGGACTAAATGGCGGTCGGCCCAATAAACCAAGAAATCTCTTCAAACGAATGGAAAAAAGTCACTGAAAATCGGGAAAAACAACAACGATGCCCCAGCAAAGCTGCTGAACAGCTGATTGTCAACAGTGAATTGAAATCTGGGTGAGCCAATTTTTAATTTTAAGTTAAAAAAATTTAGTTTCTTCTCCTGATAAATCTGAAAAGAAAGATACTCTGATTGGAAAAAGAAATTTTAGAAATTCCCAAAAGAAGTAAAAAGTGGAGGAATACAGTAAAGGAGGAAAAATTCAAGGAATAGAGAAGAATGTTTAGCAACAAATTGGGACTGATTTAAAGGAAATTTTGATTACTTTAAAAATGCGAAACACTTTTTCCTTTTTTTGTTACTGAATTTTTTATGAGAAATAACTGGAAAAATAGATTTTTGCTTAGACTTGAAATAGAAAATATATTTAAAAAGGACATCTAGTGGTGAAAGAAAATATTGCAACAACAACAAAATATTTAAAAAGTCAGGGAACGCTTTGACCTTGGAAACACCTGGCGTAAACAAAATTTATCTGATTTTCTGCCAGAAGAGATTTTATATAATTATATTTTAAGACTCTAGACACAACTACAATAAGAAACTATTGGAAATAGTGAAGACATGTTTATTTTACTGATGGAAACATTTGGATTACCCTAAAGTAGCTGGCTTTCTTCATAAATTGACAGTACTTATATAAAGGAAAAATAAAAATGAGTGCATCAAATCTTACTAAGCTAAAAAATATATACCATCCATTGCATTAACAACACCCAGTTCTAGCCAGGTCACCATTGAAGCAATGTTACAAAGAGATTAAACAAACACTGCTCAAAGAATGGCACAAGATACATTATAGCTTATTCAAGAATCAATACAAAAAATTCTGAAGAGATAAAAAAAATACTGAAGAGACAAAAATAATTTTTGATAAACTAAATCAGCAAATGTTGGATATAAATGCTCAATTTGATAACCATCAACAAATGATTGTTAGAAATAAACAAAGATTTCAAAATATGGAAAATAAACCAGAAAAACCTGACCAAAAAATGGAGACGTTAATTCAGGAAAATGCCATTCAAAATCTAGAAGGAGCAGTGGTGGCCCTGGAAATGGAGAAGGCAGTACATTATCTACGATTTCAAAATATAATAGAGGATAAAGAGTAGGATATAACAGAAATAATAATAAATTTACTGGTGAAAATTAGACAAAATAGAAATTTAGGTTGAAATTGATGAGATATTTCAAATGATTACAAATTATGTGAGAAGAAGCAAACTAAGATTACGTAAGGTTCATAAAAAAATAATAAGAGATAAGATATTGTATTAATTGTAAGCCATCCTGAGTCCGTGAAGAGGAACGGCATATAAATACAAATAAATAAATAAATAAATAAATAAATAAATAAATAAATAAATAAATAAATAAATAAATGGAGATTGGCGAGGCCACTTGCGAAGAGGCAGCCTCGACCCCCCTGATGAGTTCCACCGGCTGGCAGCTACTTAGTCCAGCGCATGAAGCAAAGTGACGTTGGAGACAACTCTTCCATTTGCTTCCCTGCTCTGCATGTGCTGACTTCATGTTTCCTTATTCAAGTCCTGTGCTTTTTTTTCTGACCTCATGACTGGACCTTGGATTTTGAGGCATAGAGTCTGGACTTGGATCTTGACTTTGGTTACCATGTGTGAATGGATTTTGGACTTTTGTCTCCTGAATGCTCAGAGAACATTCAGCCAGGAATCACCTGAGGCTGAGCAAACACAAGCATCATTAGAACAGCTGGAGCAGTCAGACAATTGTTAGCCCTTGGACTTGACAAGGAGAGAAGAAAGCAGAACAAAAATGCTCAATGAAATTCTTTCCAAGCAAGGAAGCAATAATCTTAAAGATTGCTGGTTGGCTACAGCCTGGTTTTAAAGGCAGGCCTAACACAAGTTTCTCTGTTGGAAACAATTCTCTGATTTTCTGCTCTGATGTGTTGTTTCTGTATATTCTGCTCATGTAAAAAAACCAACAACCTGACTTTGGATGCTGATGAAGGTAGCTTAGCTCTCTTAACCATGGACTGGATTTTGCATTTTTTCCTGTATGATTCTGTTGAAAGCAAAATTAAACAGGTAAGCTTTCTTTCCAAGAGACCTTTATTTCCTCATTTACCATCTAATCAGCTTTGGACAAAACACTATTTTATTATACCTAGTAACTTTGTGAGTTTAAAATTTGAAACAGGATAAGATAGATGTTTGGCATGAGCTTTAGAGTCTGAATGGCTGAGTATGTTTGATAGAGTCAGTGGTTGAAGATGAAGATTGTGGAAGGAATAGAATTTCTTCAACTGTTGGCAAGTATTTAAAAAAACCTAAAATTTCAGCAAAAAAAATACAAACAATAATCACAAGAAAGGAGGGGGTAGGGAAAGATAAAGAAAAGACAAAACCAGGACTACAAAGGGAAAGGAAAAGGAAGAAAAAGTAAAAAATAACTTCCAACTTTCTTTGGTACAGATACAGATATCATCATCATTTTAGCCATTGTCTATCCACTGTAGGATAAAGGCCTCTTCCTCATGCTTCCAACCAATACGTCTTGAGTTTTCTTTTGCCAATTAGGCCTGTAATACTTGCTGATGTCGTCAATTCATCTTGTTTTAGGTCCACCTGATATAAAATACAGATACAAGATGCAAATATAAAACACAATAATCTGTCTAAAATCAGCATTAGTTTTGTATAATCATAAGCAGATCTAATTAAATTTAAGTTTCTAGAAAGCAGTTGATCAGTGATTTCCAAGTAGTAATAAAGCTAGCTAAAATCTTTTCTTTAATCAGAGTAGTCAGTTTTGCCATTTCAGTCAATTCCATTAGCTTTCCCATTCATTCTTACATTGTAGATATTTGTAAATCCTTCCATCTCTGTGCAGGACTGTTGGCAACTATTAAGAACTTTGGTAATGGCGAAGGGTGAGGTGTAGTTTCTGGGTTGGCTGATAAGGAATGGTCCACAGGACAGGTACAGTATCTGTTTGTGACAAATTTAAAATATTTATCATCCATTATCTCTCAGGTAACAGATCTTGCATATCTTTGTCAAGGTCAAGGTTACTTACTCCCTATATAGGGATAACTTCAGGCAGTTTCAAACCATCAGAAACAATCAACAAAACCTGTGCCTGGGTAGAAAAACAAATTATCAAAAGGAAGAAGGGATTGAAACTATTCTTGTCTTGGAGGGAAAACTTTTGAGCTCTGGTAAACACAGCAATAGAAAAGGCATTTCTTCTGATTATTGTAATGTGACATTATTTGAGTGATGGGACCTGGTATATATCAGTCCATTGTATTAAATGTAGAAATAACTGGAGACAGATGGTCCTGCAAATGGCGTGGCCCCTATTTCAAGAAGGGCTTTATAGATTGCAGTCAGCACTTTTGCATTGTACCCAGACAGCATTCATAAGTGGCTGACAGACAATTCCCTTATTCACTGAGTTATAAGAAAGGGGAAGAGGTAGAGCGCAATCAGACTTACAAGATTCTATTATAGTCAATCTCAATAAAAGTGGTTTCACTATCCTGTGAAATTGTTTTCTTGGTCTGGTATACCTAGAGGGGCTGATATTCTTGTAAAATATTTTTAATTAATTATATTTTAATTTTTCTTGGTTATTTTATATGCCTTTCAGCATATATGGGCAGCACTATGAATTGGTTTATTTTATTTTATTTATATATTTGCCACCCATCTCATTTCAACTAAGTGGCTTAATGCATAATAAACATTAAAAACATTAAAAAAATAAATTTATTTAATAAATATTAAATATATAACTTAAGATACATTTCATCTCTCCTACCAACAACAACTGCTATCTCTTCTCTATTTTTTATCGAAATGATTTCCATTTCTTTTTTAATGTCTGTCTGCATACTGTCCTCATTTTAAAGAAACTTATAATACTAAAATCAGCTATCTAGTTAATTGTTTTAAGACAAGGTGAGTTGTTTTACTGTGTGGGTTTAATTACAAGTATTCATCATTTCACAGGAAAAAACCTGCCCATCTGCTCCACTACTGTGTGAAACCTTGTTTAGAGAAATAAATTAATGTAAAAGCACACATATAACCCATTATAGCTCTACATAATTATCCTCAAATTACTCTTCCCATGGTAGTTCTAGTGTTCTCTAGAGTAATGCAATCATAAAGTAATGATCAAAGCCACAAATTTCACATGATCAGAGAGCTTTACTTAGAAATACTATATCCAATATTCATTCTGGAAGAAATAATCAATGCTGCCTTGATGTTAATTCGAAGAATGTCCAATTCAAACTAAGTCAATAAGGTTTCTTCATGTCTGCCTCTGTAATATTTACCTGTTTCCAAGATTGCAATGGAAAAGAAGAATAGGGTGTTCTGACCTGACCATATAGGCTGGAGAAAACAGCAAGGAGTTTCAGCACTCCTTAATTGACAGCAAGTGAATTAAAGGAAAGGCTTCTGTCGAAGTCTTAAACAGTCATAAAGTTGTTGCCAAGAATTTACAGCCAGGCAATCAAGGTTTGGCTTCCACCCAAGGCAGACCACACTCAGTTTGTAGCAAATCCAAGGGTGTGGTAATAGTCCACATAACAAATCACTCCCAATAAGCAAACAGGTTCAAACAGTGGTTCACCAAGTCCAAAAAAAACGAGTCCAGGAAGTTTCAAGAATCAACAAAGCACAGGAAAGTCACAACAAGAAAACAAATGGTTGTCTGTGCCAGATAATCTTTCAAAGGCAAAGTGCTTTATCCCTTCACAGAGGGTGGGCCTACTGGCCACGCCCCCGGTAATCCCCAGTAGGTCAGTCAATTGTCTCTCTCTGAGCCTCCCTCCTCAGCCTGTGTCGTGTTCGTGCATCAGGGATGGAAGCCAGCTGATCCTCTTCAAGATCAGTATGTTCTCTATTCACGTCCTGCTGCAGGCTGGTGGAAGTCTCTGGGCTCATGGCCAAGTTCCATTCCTTCCTGCTCTCCTGCAGTTACAGCATCCCTGGCATCCGGTCCAGTTTCCTCCTCCCCTGCAATGTCTGGCAAGGAGGACCTGTGGGGGAGGGGAGTTGCCAGCCTGACACAGCAAGGGATGGCCCTGGGGTTGGATCTGCTTCCTCCTGTTCATCCATATCATCCATCTCCTCATCCGAGTCAGCTGCCGGCCACCTCTGAGGCCTTTTGTAATGACAACTGAAGGCATATTGCAGATTAATGGTCCTCCATCATTGGTTTCACTGCCACTAGTTGTACAGAAATATGCCATTTTTCACAGAAGCATTTTTTCCATTAACTATCAACTCTGGGACTCTAAGAGCTGTATTGGCACAGTAGTTAGAGTGCAGTACTGCATTCTACTTCTGTTAACAGTTGGCTGCCAGTAAGTTCAGCATTTCGAGTCCCACTAGCTCAAGGTGGACTCAGCCTTCCATCCTTCCGAGGTCGGTCAAATGAGGACCCAGATTGTTGGGGGCAATATGCTAATTTCTGTAAACCGCTTAGAGAGGGCTATAGAGCATTATTAATATTAATATTAATATTATAGAGCACAGTGAAGCGGTATATAAGTCTAACTGCTATTGCTGTTGCTAATCAAAACAAACATGTGCTACCAATCCTCATGTTACTATGCTTGAAATCTGTATGCCAGGGAATAAATACCTATTGCGGCATTAAGTATTCCCAAATTAGTAGCCAGCCTGCCCAAAGGTAATGGAGAATATACACTTTTGTTGAAGGGCCAAAAAAAGGGGCCTACGCTTTGTTGGGTTTGGGTACTGGTTTTTATTTAATTTATTAATGTAAGAGAACTTCATAATCACAATATTTTTTACTTTAGAAAAGGGATTCAGAATATTTCATATTTTTTTAGGAAGAGCAGCTGGAGATTTTATGACCCTTCAACAATTGCTGGAGTACATTCCTCATTATCTTTGGGCAGGCTGGCTACTAAGGTGGTGGTCATAACTTCACTCTAATTTTCATAATAGTTTAACACCTTGTAGGATACGTCATAGTCATTCCTATGCACTTAAATGATATTAATTGTCCTAAATTTTCTAAATTAAGAAAAAGCATAGTTAAGTGTTACTAGAGCCGTACAGAAGATAACAAAACATTTATCTTATTTTAATTTTCTAGGGTCAGACATAAACAAAATAAGTATCCCATATTGTTTCTAACTCAAGGGAAATGTAAGGCTTACCCGGAACTCATGGATCTCAGATGCCGCACAACAGCAATTGCTACAAGTTTTGCACTTTTTGAAAATCTGCTGGTAAGTCATAAAACAATAACACGATTTCATGGCACTGTTTGGGGTCCATTGACCTGAACAGCACAACAGGTTTGTGTTTTTTATCTTCAGAAGGTATTTTGAAATGTAAGCTTAGTCCTTTTTTGCCACACTTTAAAGCAACGACTCTGAAAACTACTGTAGGGGGTGGCAGATGAATATGTTTATGTATTCTGAAGTGCTGCTACATAGACTGCTAATTATATCGTTTTCTTTGCTGCAAACTAAATATTAAAAGGGTACTGTAATGATTGCACAGTATCTTTAGAAACATTTATAAACATTGTAAATGTGTATCCTTTCTGATGCATTGATTTATGCATTGTAATACTCCAGGTACATGTATTGAATGCTTCATGTTTCTTTTCCAGGGTATTAATGCACATACTGAAGAGTTGCTGAAAACCCCATCATATATTAACCACGCCTTATCTAAAGGCTTAGT
This sequence comes from Pareas carinatus, assembly GCA_032468095.1. NCBI lineage: Eukaryota > Metazoa > Chordata > Lepidosauria > Squamata > Pareidae > Pareas > Pareas carinatus. Next base: position 354,345 of record JANHFO010005336.1, read on the forward strand.
TGTCTTTTGCTGGGGAGATGAAGCAAATGATCCCGAGAACAGGAGGAAACTGAGGGAATACGGCATTCATGGTCTGGTGTATGATAGGTATTATAACATCCTAACTATCACGTGTAATTTATAATGAACATTTAAACTATTTGCATGTTTTGAGTTGGGTCCTATTATGACCAAACAGAGTATAAATAGAAACAAATTTATTTCAATAATCGTGTTTTTAGTTAAGAATTAAGTTGATCAACTGCATTTCTTAGGCTGGGTGATTGCTAATCAAACTCAAGTGATCAAAATTACCTTCCATGCTTATATCTACTATGGCTCTTCATCCAGGCCTTCAATGAGGAAGAATGAGACCCCTCACTTCATTGCTCTTGCCATCTTATGCCTTTGTTTTGTTTGTTATTGGTTTTATTATAATTTCTTTCTTTGATGATTGTGAACTGTCCAGAGTTATTGAGAGTCTGGAAGCAGGCAGGTTATTGTTATTATTGCTGAACATTGGGCAGAATACGTGTTTAATAAGACATCATCATCATCATGTGCTGCAGCCATGTCATCTGCACTTTCAATTTTGAAACCAAATAGTCTTAATACAAAGTCACTAATAGGAATTATGAACATACTTAATACAAAATACAGTATGCAATTTTAACTGTATGCAAATGGGCAACCAGCTTTGCCATCGTGTGAGTGGCATATTGTGACAATTATACTTGCTTCAGGGATCCCTGTGTAAAAGGAGGAAGGAAGAATGGATAAATGTATAAGCACTTCTCATCATCAGACATTGTGCGGCAAATAGTCTGCATTTTATCTGCATCAGGCTGGTAATTAAATGAAACGTTTGCCTAGGACAAATTTCTAGTTCTTTTCAATTTTGTATCAAATGATTTAGAAAGTAGCAGATCTAAAACATTTATTTCCAAATACACATTTACATAGGACTAACTCCTAACAACCATGACTAATTTCGAAAAAAAGCTAAGCAATGTTAAAGCTGATTTAAACTTGGATGGGGGGTTACCATGAAGTCGCAAGGCAGTAGATTAGACTGGGAAATCAAAGAAATATTGCTGAATAAATCATTTCTGCATTTTGGTCAGTAAACTACATGGATGTGATCATGTAGTCATCAGGAGTAAGTGCTACACAAGGGATTCTTTATACAGGTAATCCTCGATTTACAACCACAATTGAGCCTCAAATTTCTATTGCTAAGTGAGATGGTTGTTAAGTGAATTTTGCCCCATTATTACAAATTTTCTTGCCACATTTTTTAGGTGAATCATTACAGTTGTTAAATTAGTAAAATGGTTGTTAAGTGAATCTGGCTCTCACATTGACTTTGCTTACCAGAAGGTCGCAAAAAGGAATCATATGACCTCAGGACATTGCAACCATCATAAATATGAGTCAGTTGCTCAGCATCCAAATTTTGATCATGTGACCATGGGGATGCTACTATAGTCGTAAGTGTGAAAAACGGCCATAAATAACTTTTTCAGTGATGTTGTAACTTTGAATGGTCAGTAAATGAACTGTTGTTAGTTGAGGGCTACCTGTATTTGAATATCCATATAGGAATCTAAATCCAAATGAATGTAAATCTATACCATTTGGTAAGTATTTTGTCCTGATTCCCTTTCCACTACATCCTCTGACAGCATGCGAAGCACTGTATGCATGAATTATTCCATCCATTGGGCAGTTAATTTCAGGCAGTTCTGTACTGAAATGTGCACTTGATCCAGATACAAAAACTTATGTCCTGAGCCAAGGAGTTTTGAGTAGAATGAAGAAAGTGAGAAAAAGGCAAGGACATAGGTGACTTAAGGGAAGGGGAGAAGATGGGTATAGGCTATTTGAATAACCACAGCTGTCCATGAGCTTTTCCTTAATTTTGACAAAGATAAGGCACTAGGAAGATTGGTAGGTGGACCAATATATAGGCTGTGAAAAGGAAGGGGAGAGCAAAGTGTATCAGCTTTACCCTGGATGCAACTCAGAACAACCAGAATGGCTTGGATGTTGATTCTGCAAAACTGCAGCCCACTCAGAACTGTATAGCAAATTTCCATTTCATGCACATTCCTGAATTCTCTTGAGGAGGATGCACTGAGATTCATTGGTAATAAATTATCAGTTGCCTTTATTATTTGTAAAGTATTTGAAGAAGAACAGCTGTCTCTGATTGCAACAACTTTCAAATGAAGTTTTTCATTTTTATGACCTAATCCCAAATTTGAACTTTCATCAAGCTAATATAAGTTGTGAATAACCATTCTGTGGGGAGGCTGTCTATATACGCCTTGTGAGGAAAGAGACGCTAGCTGGCATTCAGCAAAAGATGGAGGTGTACTATGGATGTAGTCAGCTTCAGAGAAAATATCCTACTTGGCCTCACGAATTCTGGGAAATCTAGTTACATCCAAAAAATCTAGTTGGCCTTCAGTTTCCTGTTTTCTGATTTTGTTTGAGCAAGATTTTCTCTATTTGACATCAGGATAATAATGCTAAATATACTCATTGCATTCTTTTACTGTGCTGGTTTTATTTAAGGATGTTTTTATTCCCTTGTAAATGGTTCTGTCTTTCCCTGTGAAGAACAGTACAGGGACAAAACAATTCTATTTATCAGATGTGAGGTGTGGCTGTTGGTGTGTCCTTCTGTGTACTAATTGCCTGATCTTTATTTGGAAGGACATATTTAGTGCTACAAAATAAACAGCATCTGGTGCATTGTAGAATAGACATAGACAAGATCATGGGTATGAAGACTAGTGCCTTACAAACGTTTGAAGGTAGTGGAGGCAAAGGATCTTAGTTATCATCTTTAACTGGTCTGGAATAAATTAATCATTCTAGGGAATAGTCCATCTGACAGCCAATCTGGATGTCACAACATCTGCATTCCTGCCTTTCCGTCTCCCATGTTGCTGTTCAGCTATTAAATACTCAAGTTTTTAAATTTTAGCATATTTTTCATGTGAGAATAGAAAACTAAACATCAGTCTTGTGGTTGAACAACCATTGAGTGCTTGTCCAAATGTAGTGGTTAGGTATCTCCTTGAAGACAATTCACAACTTGGAAAGCTATTTGGGAAATCTATTATGCTGCCATAACATCCATCAACTGGATGGACTCTAGGCATTGTGTAGGGAAGTTGGCCTCTCAGAGTAGAGACTGCTATAAAGAATTTTGATGGAATCAAACCAGGTTTTGATTGTGGACTTTGCTACTGCAGTTTTTAAAAAGTCCCCAAGTGAATTCTAAGCTGCAGTAGATAAAATTCAAATAGGATTTTATTTAAGAGCCAATTGGTATAAGGCACCAGGCTAGAATTGGAGACTGAGTTCTAATCCCACCTTAGGTACAAAACCAACTTGGTGACCTTGGGCCAGTCATTCTTTCTCAGTCCTGAGAAGGAAACAGTGGCAAACCACTTCAAAAAACCTTGCCAAGAAAACTGCAGGGAGTAGTCTGGAGCATTTGCTGAGAGTTAACTGACTCAAAGGCAGACAAAAGTATATAGAGTAAAAACAGTGTTCATTCAGATTTGAAAGACAAAAACTAAACCATCTTCTTAATTATCACTATTCAGCAATGATATTCCTATCCATTGGTGTAAGATAAATATGTAAAGCACCAAGTTATTCAGTATTATGTCAGTATTCCAAATGTGGGTAATTCTGCTGAGAGCACAATCCAGTCAATAATTAGCAAACATATTTGAGTTTAGGATTGCCCCATAAGGATTCAGAAACAGAGGTTGCACATGTTAGAGCAAAGCAAGAATAGAAATTTATCTCAACGGCACCAACACTCCATGCATTCTGAATGTCAACATCAACCATCCACTGTCACACAAAAAGAGTTGCACCAGAACACTATATGGCAGAGCGGGAATGCACTGCAGTACCCAGCAAGCTAAACAGCTGGAAAACAGGTACCTACATGAACAATTCAAGCAGAATGGGTACCCTCAATCATCTATCACAAGATGTTTGCACAACATGATGGGGAGAGAAAGGAAGAAACAAGGTACAAGACCAACCACATAGCACACCCTGCCATTTATTAAAAACATTTC
>JANHFO010005336.1:385125-401097 GCA_032468095.1 Pareas carinatus
GGCAGTTGCAGCATAATGGGTTACCTGTAATTAGAATGTGACTGTATCCAGACAACTTTGCCTAATCTAAGCAGTGTCAGAGCTGCTTAGTACTTAGTAAGGAGACCGTAGTTATAAACTAGCCTGAGAAATAAAAGAAATCCAGGAAAATGGAATAGGAAATTTCCTGTTTCTTGCTAAATGAAACATGGAAGTATCCAGTGATAATTGAAGGATTAATCTCAACTTTATTGGTATCCCTGAACATTATTTCAATGCTTTTGTTCCTATCACTTTTCTGTACTATGCACTATATTCAAATTTATTCACCTGCTTTTGTTAAAATCGTTCATTAGGCAGTTTTCTCAGGCACGAAGGATCCCAGAGCTATAGAAGGGGCTGAAGTTTACTTCCTAAAGTCAGAAGGAGAGCTCTGGCCTTGGAAAGCAAATCCCTCCTCCTCTCCCTATCACCATCTATGGTCGGTGGTTTCCAGTGCTGGAAATCTGTTATGTTGGAAAGGTCTAAAAGCATTGTGTGACCAGTTAGGCTTGGGGAGATGGGGGAGAGAAACCATCCAGGAGCAAGTTTGAAGAGAGATTCATGCGTCTCATTGGGCATGTTGGACTGCCCCAGTCTTAACATAAAATTGCATTTTATGTCATTTCATCAACTGAAAACATTTACTTGGGAGCAAAACAGCCTCTTTGACTTCTCCAGGATATTTTTTGAATAAATGTCTCTGGTTTCCTAAGATCAATATGGACACAAAATCCTGAATTATTCTCCAGTGTACAGAATGGAACTCCTGTATGTCCATCGTACACAAATGTCTTCCAGTGCAGTGTGAACTTCCCCTTCCCACCAGAATGCTAGTGCCAGTGCAATTCACTTTGTGGTGACACTCACTTGTTCTGAGTGTTTGTGTATATGTGGCTGAGTTGCTTGGACTCACTCCTCCCAGGCAACGAATGCCATTTCTTTAAGCTAAAGACAGTTGTTTGATGCATGCGTATGTTTTGTGTGCCAGGATTAGAGAATACGAGACAGTGTTAGCATTTAGGACCATTGCGTTAGGTTCCAACAACAAACCATCTGGTAAGCTTTGGAAATATTTCAAATAAAATTCACCATGTTGTGAAATATTCAGTGTTGAAGAGATACTGTAGGCCTGCTTATATTCAGTCACTGACAGACTAGTCGCAACATAGTAATACATTGGTAATCTGGTTTAGAAATCTGAAATTTTCGTGGATGCACACACAGCAAATTCATTATTGCTTGTTTGTATATGATGCATAGAAGTGGCATCACTTCGTCAATTCTCTTGGATTTCTATTTGTCTTAAAAACTGAAAAATATACACTCTGAACAGCTGTAAGATTGCAATCACCGGAATTCTTGGCATCATCTTTAATTGAAGCTGTAATTCAATATACAGAAGATTTCATCTATTTGCATTGCTTATTGTTGGCAGTGTCATTAAACCAGTTTATTACCCACTGTGAAGACAAAGTGTGTTTTTACTAATAACTGTTTTTTTCTTCATAGGAGATTGTCAGGCTAATATATCATTAAGAAGTACAATTAGCAAATAATTCTGAGTTGTGCAGATTCAAATTTAAAAGTCAAGACAAAATTCAGGGCATCCATTGGCATTCACGTAGCATATATCCCAGGCCTTAATGCAGCCAGATTTACCGACTTATGTGACTGCCCTTTGCAGATGATACATGAACTCAAGAAAAAATGTGTCTGGTTTAAGATGTTTCCTGCAGATGCCAAATGTGCTCTATCTCATAATTTCCTCATTAAGTCAAAGCCTAGCATATTATTTTGGCAAATATAAAAACATTACTCAAAAACTGAATGATGTATGACCCTCAAAAGCAGTTATTTGTGAATAGTTCCAAAATTAAACATCCAACATTTGTAATTGCACTTTCCCTCTTCACAAGATTTGTAGATTTTGAGTAAATGAAAAAGCCTTTATTGCTGCAGTTCTGCAATGGCTTTGATTGCTGTGCCATCTTTTGGCTCAGTGTACTGCATGAATGTAATCATAATTTAATCAGTAACCATGAGTAAGAAACTAAGGATGAACAGCCTCAGAGTATTTTAAATCCAGCCAACAGGTTTATTCAATTACCTTTGCTAAAACTGATCTTAATTTAGCATGAAACAGCACACCTATGTGAACAGATGCTATTTCAACACGTTCAGCACAGAAATTAGTAATTAGCAGGTAGGACTAGGTCCCTTATGTTCCTTTCTAATTATAACAACCTAAAAATTCTCCAGTGTAGCGCTACCTTGCAACACAGTGGAGAGTTTGGCTTTAAAACCTAAGTGGCTTAAAGATCCTACTGTAATGGCTGAATTCACACCAAAGAATCCACATTATGGCTTAGCATGCTGTGAAAACACATCCTTTAGTAGAAAGCAGATCCATTACTTTTGAAGACAAACATGAGTGCTTACACTGCATGTACATTACATCTATTTATTACTCAGCCTTCCGGATCAGTATTTTCCAAGAAATGTAATGTCTTTCTTTAAATAAGTAACCTGCCAAAAAAGATAGCATTCTTTAATTTTTAATAAGGCCAGTCAATTTATACAAGTCCATCTACTTTCACATATTTATGCAGTATAAAATAATGATCCCTATCAGTACTACTTAAGGGCTGAAATATATCCTACAAATGTATTACAACTGGTCATTAAAATGCAAGTCAAAAAGGAGCACGTGGCAAACAAAATAAATATGTAAATATAACCTCTGGATAGTATTTCTAAAACCATTCCTTTTACCAGATTAAATACAAATAAGAAATGACATAAAACTCTTACTGCAGAGTTTACCTTAAAAAATTATATATAGGAAGTTTATTGCTTTTCCTTCTGAACAAATAAAATATTAGGGCAAGAATTTGAAAAGCTAATATACCAAAGTTGGCCTAAATTATTCCTCCCCTCTACAAAGTGATTTAGAGCTTAATTTAAGGAAAGAGAAAATTTTGAGGATACACAACTAAATAAATCCAAACATTAACTTTACTAAAGGATAAAATCAGTATCCAAAATCAGATCCAATGCAGGAATAAATCAACTCTAAAAAGTAACCGAGTTAAGAGCAGCTGGCATATTCTGATTCCACAAATTGCTTCTGTGAAAATTCTCTCCCTGAAGACAAAAAATTGAGCCTCTTTCCTCCAATTTATCACATTTTTTTCATAAAAGAGTGCAGGGCTCAATACACACACCACTAGTTGGATCAATTTCTGAAAGGGACAGAATATTAAAACAAAATGTCTAAAAGGATTGATACTCAATGTCCTGTGAGCAGATTTCCACTTTTGAAATGGAATCCCTCCTACTTTGTTGTCTTCTGCAACTCGTAGCTCTTAAAAATGCTGCATCTTTAAGGTTCCCACAACCTTCCAAAGAAAATTTGGGAGTGCATAGGGAGTGAAAGAAACCACAACTCTTTAATCTACCTTAGTTCCCAGATGTGTATGTGTGTGTGTGTGAGGGGGGGGAAGTACAGCAATATGCATGATTTGGAAAGGAACATTTAAGATGTTGATAATGGTTGTTTTTTTAAGTAGTAAGGATGGTTTCTAAATATAAAAATTAAAACCCAGAATACTAGCAAGTTCAGGACACAGGTGGAACTTCAGATTCACAGAGGCTTTGGCACTTATTTCCTGATTTTAAAAGTAAAAAGGCACATTACTGATGCTCTTTGAGTTAAAAGATTTCATCTTCATAACCTGTAGGATAGAGAAAGCTTACTTTCACATTTGGAGCAACTGTTTTATCTTGGTTACACTACATGGCCTCCCAAGCTATGAGCATAGAAACATAATTGAGTGATTCTATTTGTAAAAATTTACAAGTTTTCAAACAGTTCTTCCTATCTAAATTTCTGTTTTGCATTGCTTAGAATGTCAGCCCAGATTGTAACTTAATTTGCCACAAGAGATGGAAGTGTTTCGTACAAACATAAATCCAAAGCAAGAAAGTCACATCCAGAAGATTTCAGGTGACACTGCCGGAAATCTGATGATTTTAACTTCCTTAATTCAAAATATTAATATAATAGGGCAATGCAAGATAATTTACAATAAATTATCTACAACAAAATATACCATCTTTGAGAAAATCATTTTTAATATCTTGGAGCAATTTTTTCTACAAGAATCCTGCCAATGAAATTCATCAAGTTATAAAACACTCTTCTCCATAGGCAAATAATAGTAAGTAGAATACAGCAGCAACTGGGAAAGAACTTCTGGGAAGGAGGGGAGGGGCAAGAACCACGTGCAGTACCTTCTAGAGACAGATTCTGGGCAAAGAATGTACAGTAGTGTAAAGACACCTAGGTGGATGCAATTAAGATGAAGAATTTCTAAAACAGGGAACCTATGAACCAGATGTTGCCAGATAACAATTCTCAGTCCCATTAATACGAATGCTGTTTGACACTATGATTTGTAATTTAGCATCATCTCTGGAAAGCAGTTCCTTAGCTCTGTAGTAGAGATCACTATCATATGGACAAATGAGAAGGGACCGAAGAGAGAGCTAGCAGGCTTAACTAGGAGGGAATTTAGCCCTAGAACAAAGCTGCTGCAATTATATTTTTAAAAATCTGTTTCAAATCTCTTTTCATTCAAGAAGTAGTCTGTCATATTGATTACATGAATTTAAGGGTGCTCCATTCCTTTTACAAAGCTAAGTCAACATCCAAATTGTAAGGGTAAACAAGGAAGTTTTCCCTTCTCTCCTCCTGTGTATCAGCTGCAGATTTTTGAGACGCAAAAGGGCTACACGAGGGAAGAGAAACCCAGGATTTCATTGCAACAGCCAAGGGACATAGTTAAGATTCAAATGGTGATTTGCCTGAATTTCATCAGAAGAGCAATTCTGCTGTTTACATAAACAATGTTAGATATTTTCCACTATCTGAGGCTTCCTTTTAAAAAAATTAAACCATGTAGATAGAGTATTGGACCCAGAGAGATATTGTGCTACAGTATTTCACATTCTTCTGCATACAATATAAAAACAATGTTAAATAAGGTATTAAAAAATGGAAGCTAACCAAATGCCGAAAGGAAAAAGAAAAATCTGGACTCAAACAGAACCTCCATTTTCTTTTATACTGACTGTGATCTGGACCCTACTTTACATTATGCAGATAAAACATGAAAAAGAGTACTTTTCTCTTTGACAAATGTGTTAAGTACTGACTTCATCCATTTGAATTCAACTAATCTGGGTAGAATATAGGACTCTAACAGCACCTTTTTACAGGTCAGTTGTACTATAAGAGTTTACACAATATAAAGTAACTTTTCCCCTTATTGAACTTCTTCACTCAATTGATGGACCTATTCCATGTTCACCAAGTTCTGAAGAGGCGGTTGAAGTGATTCTGTCGGGGTGTGCAACACTGTCAGATCATGCAAAGCTGTAGCTATAGGAACTTCTTGGGACTCCGCTGCAGGCCTTAATTTACAGCCTGTTGCAGAGGAAGATCCATTTTCATGCACAGCAACCGTGTTTTCTTGAACAGCCGTCAAATTTTGATAGTGCCCGTTTTCAGAAAATGACATCTTTTCTGATAACTTGGGACGAGGTTCATCGTATTCCTCATCCGGAAGCTCAGTCTTATGTTCCTCGTCATTCTTAGAAGCACCTTCAACAACTACAAGGAAAGACTTCCAGGGTGTGTTCTTATCATGAATCTATTAAAGAAAAAAGATTAACCATACTAAATCACTCATTAGTAGTCACTGGATTCTACAGCACTTTCTGTAGTCTGAAGCTGCAAAAAAATCAACCCCATGCATGGAGCTTTAAACTCTGATACAGTATGGAGGAGATTCTTAGTTAAGAAGTAGCTAACCTAGCGGCTCTTCTTTCATTCCCCAAATACAGCAGAATATTTTGGAGAATTTTACGAGGTTTATATTCAAGGAACAGAGAAGAACAATGCTAATTAAAATACTGAGACAGAAAGAAGTGGGGCACATTTTTCCCAAGTAAAGAGTAGGTGTGAAACATCACAAGCAAACTAAAAAGAAGTCCAAGTATTAAACTTGCTTGTGCATTCATTTATGTGTTAATTATTTTCTCCGTCAAGGAAAAGCTTGTGGGCTTTTTGTCGACAAAGACCAGGCTCTATATTTGAAGCCCTTAATCGCATTCCTTGTGTAGGGATGACGTTTTGTGGATTTTCAGAACAAAAGCCAAAATGGTCACTGTAATCCTGAAAAGCCTGCTTTGGCAAATGTCACCAATCAGGAACCCAACCATCCAACATTAGGAAGGGTATTTCATCCAGAGGAATGGAAATGCCCACTGCTAAGAGGTGAAAGGCTCCCATTTTTTCTATCTACATAAACTGCTCATCCATGAAAAGTTCTTATTCTAACCGCATTATCCAAGATGCAACCATACCATATTGTGGGATTCATAGAAGGCATCCGTCCCTATACTTTACTGCAACAATAACATGTAAATGGAGGTACACAACAAGTCCTTTTCAGTGACCATTTTCCCTTACTGAGGTATGTCTCCGAAGAGTAGACTTGTCAGTGAATGTCCGGCCACAGGCATTGCACATGAATGGCTTCTCTCCTGTGTGGATCCGATGATGGCGTTGCAGCGCATTGAGTTGAGTGAATTGTTTGCCACACTGATCACAGCAGTATGGACGCTCACCTGTAATATAAAACACCTCCAGAAATCATGTGAAGTTTTGCCAATGAAATAGAGGAATGACCTGGCTGAAAGCCTTGGATACACTGCCACCTTGCTGGGGTTGCTGTGCTACTCGGCATATTTATACTCTAATTAAAAAAAAAAAGAAAACACTACCAATTGGACATTATAGAATGAGATTAAATCTAATCTCTTGAAGATCAATCTGGAGATTCTTTTCAAAAGATGCATAGAACATTAGCTGGTAATGCAATTACAATGCAATGAAATATATTCTTATATACTTGAAAGAGAAAAGTGCCTAAACATTCTGGAGCACAGAATTTCAGTAAATAATATATGAAAGCTAAATAGAAGTTGGAGAATTTGCAGGTAAGCAAACACAACCCCAAATTGTTAAAGCTAAAAAAAAAAGTAGCAGTAATCAGTGAAGATCAGAAGCAGAGAAACAGGTTCATTAAACACGTATTTAAAAAACAGAAGAAGTAAACAAAAGCAGACAAATTTTTATGTAGGGACAGGCAGTTCAGTCAACAGCAATCAAGTAGAGGAAAACAATGCAAGGGGAGACCTATTTTGTGAAGAGTTCAAAGTATAAATATTAGATTTGAAGATATCAGGAAGAAATAGTTACAGTGGTAGTGAAAAACTTGCGAAACCTTTTAGATTTTCAATATTTCTGCATTAATGATCTAAAACATCTGTTATTCACATAAATCCTAAAACTAAACAACACCCCAAGGAAACAAATGAGTAAAAATATGAGACCTTGAATCTCAAGTTACTGAAGAGAGTGTGTTTCTAGATCATGTATGTCAGATTCAAACAAACTTAAATATTAGATTTGAAACAATTATTTCTAACAATCAATTTGAACTCAGCCACAGTTTGTTTTAAGTAAGAGATTACAGCAGCCTGATTTATAAAGCCACAAACGACAGTTTACAAATCACAGCGATTGGTTGGGCAAAAACCCAAGACACTAGGATATAATTTCATATAATTGTGAGCCTGAAACACAGACACTCTGGTGACTTGCCAGATAGCACTATGGAAACATGGAAACTGTAAAAGATGCTACCAACATCTGATAAAAATTAAGGACTATAAGAAGATTGGCATAATCTAGCAAGAAAATGTCTGGGAAACTAAATTTTAAATCATTTAAATTATTAAATTTTAAAATTTTCCAAAAAAGTTTTAAAACCAGACATTTTCCTAAGCGGATTTTGTAGCTTCTTACCTGTATGAACTTTAATGTGCTGATAGAGTGAATTCCTCTGTGCAAATGTCCTGAAGCAAACTTCACATTTAAAGGGCTTAGATCCAGTGTGAATTCGATCATGGTGCTTCAAATACTCCTTGGAGGCAAAGCTCTTCCCACATGTTTCACACATGAAAGGTCGCTCTCCTAGAGCACAAAGGAATTGGAAGGGGGAAAAATAGAAAGACTGTTTTTACCGACACCAAGATCAACCTACACACGAGCAAGATTTTGTGCACAAAACCATCCATTTCTATTTTGCCTGCACAAGAAACTCTTTCCATGACCATCATTACACACACATTCTTTGGGGGCCTGACAAACAGTTGAATATCACAGGGCACATCAACTCACACATCATCCTCAAAACAGTTTAGTCTCTATCGTGTCAGGCTACTTCAGCTTCTCCCAGCTGGTGACCTAAAAGTATTGGACAAAAGGGCCCAGCCAGTAAGGCCAAGTTAAAACATAGTTATAGAAAACCAAGTTCTCCTTGAATATTTTATACTGGCTTCTACAAAGTTAACATGGCCAAAAAGATTTCTCTCAAATATAACGCACAATTAATGATGGATGAATGAAAACTTATTTTAGTCAACATTTTTAAAAGTATGAAACAAAAATAGTGTTACTTTGCAATACAGTTCTTTCTTCAGAGTGACATGTGATTAGATTCATTTAATTTGTATAGCTTGTTTCACATTCAAAATTACTGTAGGATTTGAGATTGACATGAAAGTGACATAAAACCAAAGTCTCATTAATGCTACTAACGTAGATAACATGGCTGTTTTCACATCGTACAATGAACTATGGACAAGCCAACTATGGTTTGGGTTAGCATAACTTATAAACCTGTCCATGTGATTTTAATGGTTTCAGGTTAAAAAAAGAACCTATTCAACTGTGTTATCTGAGTGAACTAGGATTCAGTTAACCATGGGACAATACTTTATGTGAACACAAGATAAGTTAAGTTATTGGCTAATCTACGGAATAATTATTTCATGGTTTGGTAATACTACCAACGCTAAAATCTCTAAATAACAAATCATAAAATTTAACAAGGGATAATAACAACCAACTCTTATAATTTAATCTGCTTTTTGAAAGTAGAAAACTGAATTTCTATTGATTCCAATAATAGCCGTGAGCCACATAGTTCTGGAAAACAGACTGGGCAAACAAACTAGGCTATCCATGGTAAAGGTACACAGTAATTTTTCTAAACTAACGGGGACCAAACAATTATTTGAAATTGACAAAGAATAAAATTTGATAGCCATTGATTTGCCGGAACATTAACCTTAACCCCATCATCTCCTACATAGAGGAATAACATGCATCAAAATAGATTATATATTGCACATATCAGTCACTGAATGAAAAAAACCTAGAGTGCAAAAATGCAGTAACATCCTACTACCTGTATGGCATCTTTTATGGTATATAAGCATGTGATTTTGGGTAAATCTTGCTCCACAATCATTACAAACAAATGGTTTTTCACCTGTGTGGATTCTGAAATAAGAAAAGAATAACACAAATCAAGACAAGTATTATACTTGTTCCTCAACATCACCGAGACATAACCAGTGAATAGCAATCAATGGCATTTACTGAGATGACTCTTAAGATTTCCAGTCTAGAATGGAGATTTCTAATAGACTAGGAAATGTAATACCTAGCTTATCACTTGTACATGATATGCACAATCCAACAGGTAGTATGTACATAGATGTCTTCTATGCATATACTTTTCCAGTTGAATGGCAGGGTGAGATGACCTTTTACATTAAAAAGATTTTTTAAACAAAATTCAGAGAATTAAAGTCTAGGCATACTTCCTAGACTTCCTAAAGAGAGAAATCAGAAATAAATTTCAAAACTGACAGGAGAATGGTCTAATTAACGGTTATTTTCTTAAAATGAAAAGCAATAGTGATCTAAATTAACCTGAAATAAAAAAAGAATGATTAAAATTTAATATGTGAAATGAATCACAACTAAAATGTCTTCACTTTCAGATTAATAAGTCTTTTCCCATTTAATACAGCAAATATTGCAAATACTACAGATATTTCAATTTCAAAAGCTGGGAAATTTTTTTTCACTTATAGAAGCTATATAGCAATTGTATTTTGATCTCCTTAAATAAAAAATACTAGTACATGTGGTTTATAGGTCATTTCTTCTCTGAGTCCAGGCAGTATTTCATACTCTCCCCCTAAAATAATTATTCCTGAATCAAGAAGCATGAAGGAGCAAAATGTCCCTCTGACCTTGTCATCAGACTTCACCACAAATATCTGCTTTAGGAAATGAGGTGACTGTAGGCAAACCTCATTAAATTCTCAATGTTTTCACCCATATTACAAGGGTTGAATGAAAACCAATGCTTCAGTTGTTACATAAGTTGTTAACAGATGGCAATAATACTGATGTACTTGAAGCTAGGTATTTCCTTCAGCTTGTAATTTTCCATTTTGTAAAATGGAAGCCTGCTGAGAACACTTGTCATTGCGCTCTAAGCACTGTGATTGAAGATTTGATTGACAAAGGAGTCTCTCCAACTGACATTCAAAACAAATATAGATTGTTTGGGATGATTACTGTGCTGATTATGACGACTCTGCCTACTCAGCAAAAAAGGTACAGATAGCAAAGTGGGGAAGGCTGATTTGTATAATAAAGAACAAAGTAGATGACCTGTGACAGCAACTACTGAGTCTCACATGAGAAAGGTTGAGAAACAGGTTGAGGACAATTGGTGAATCAAGGGAAACAACCACAGCATTTTAACAGGAATGTGTGGATCATATTTACCGATATACTTCAATATATCAGTAATGTGACTCACAGTACATGCACGGTTTGTTCCACATATGCTGATAGCAAAGGCAAAAGCTTTCAAAGATTAACATTTGCCAGCAATTGTTGCCATATTATAAGAATGAAGATAAAATAAAATTTCATCACTGCATTGAGACCCAATGAAATATGGCCTCATCAATATGGGCTCATCAAAGGGTTACAAGTCAATGATTATCTGTATTCCTAGTACTAAAAAATCAGGGGCATACATCTTTGCTGAGGTTCTTAGTCACTGTATCACAGCCAGGAGGAAGCTACAGAAAAAAGCCATTCAGCTATGATCCTAAATCATTGCTTTGCTAATTACACACAGCTTTCTCCTAAATATGCCTATTCCTGCTCCCAACTCTTTCTACTTGCACAGTCTTTAACTGTTACCTTAGGTAAGCACAGCTGCCTATTTCATTCAAACATAGAGTTTTGCACCATGATTATTTTAAAGTCAAATTCGTAACCGATGGTTTGAAGCTGAATTGTTTTGAAATTAGGCTTCACACATAATTTCCAGTTTAGGCAAAACAATAAATCAGGACCAGTCAAAACTACAGATTCTGAAATTCTCCTCAACCAATGCAGAGACAGCAAGGGACTATGACTAGCCCAAAAGGCTATGTTCATTCATGTCACGCTAAACAACAGCTTCGTTTAGCCTCCAAATATGATGAAATTTTTGAAAGGACTATACAGCCAAGAACAGGCAGAAATCTCTCTTTCTTAAAGACAATCCAATTTCAAGTTCTTGACTTACCAAGGAAATATCATTTCTAGTTTCTTTAAGTAATCTTAGAAAATTACTCTAATTTCTCTTCAGAAGAAAATAAATCTATCCAAAAGAAATTAGAAATGTTCAGTTAGGACCCTCAAACTTCCACTGAGAAAATGCATCTGCTTGGGACATAGCCAACTAAAGAAAGTCTGCTCTCTGAAGGTAAACTGACTGCCAACAGCACTGAAAAATCACCTCCAAAATCATGTCAAAATGAAGGAATTCTAGTTCTGGCAGTTCCAGTCTACCCCATCTGGAGAGGAGCAGAATGAGAAGGCTGTCTGAGAATACTGCTTGAGCTCTCCTGACAGTATTTCAAACATTACCAACACAAAGTTTAATCGTATGACCTGGTTTTCAGATATGTGACAACCTGCTACAATTCTCCTTCTTAACTTTTACACAGTATTGTAGTTTACCCAAGTCAGTCTGTGATTGGAATGTTGCTGTCATTCACACGATATGAATAATCAGGACTCTAAATGCTCTAACTAAGGCTTACATTTATTCTGACGTATGTTAGGGTGGCTCAAGAGCATTTTAAATTATGGCTGCGATCTGCCGCTTCAAAGGAAAACACATACTACTGAACCCGCTAGGGAGGACATCCAACCTAATCTACTTTCTTGGCCAGGAAGAAGCTGCCTCGGGGAGAGTGTAAGATTTTTGCCCAGAGATTTAGCTTACAAGGCCCGTTCCGTCTGTTCATACCTCGTGTGTGTTTTAAGTGCCGAAGGCTGAGAAAACTTAGCCTCACACTCTGTGCACCCATAAGGCTTGTCGCCTGTGTGTGTCCTTTCATGAAGCCTCAGGGCCGTTTTGGAGCTCAAACCCTTTCCACATTGTAGGCAGTGATGACGCTCCCCACCACCCTCATGAACCTGCAGAATGTGCCGCTTGACGTCCTTCTTGCGCTTGAACTTCTTACCACAGAGCTCACACGGGAAGTGGCGCTCGCTGCTGTGGACATGGCGTTGGTGGCTTTTGAGGTTGCACCGGTTGGCAAAAGTCTGGCCGCAGATATCGCAACGGTAAATGATTTCAGCTGCAATTCCATGGTTCTGCTTGATGTGTTTCAGAAAGCTCTTCTCATAGAGGAATTCTCGCTCACAAGTATTGCAAGTAAAGTTGCCACTGTGGTTCTTTTTATCCTCCTCCAATTTAGTCAGGTTTTCTTCCTGGTGGTACTCAGCACCATCAGACCCTTTCTCCTCTAGTTTCACACTGTTCACCACTTGATCTTTCTCCACCTCTTCCTCCTCCTCCTCCTCCTCCTCTCCAGCCTTTTCAAGGGTGCCCTGGTCTTTGGAAAGCCAGCTCTCCTCCACAACAGCTTCAGCAAACTTCTGTTGCTCTCGCAGGCGCCTTGTGTACTTCTTCTTGGGTATCTCCACAAAGACTTTTCTGCCAGCCAATCTGCCACTCGCCCGCCTGATTTTGGCACAGGGGGCTTTCAGTGCTTCTTTTTTTTTGTCCAACTTCTCCTTTAATTTCAGGGTGGGGGACTCGAGGTCCACTTCGGTCCTGGGTCTTCTGAGGGCAGAAGTTGCCAAATAATCCATGCTGTCCCCTCGTGAGTCTGTGATTGTTTTGGGTTCAGCTAAAGTGCTAGGATGGGCCCTGCCATCCTCATTGGTATCCTGCGACTCAGAAAAATTTTGCAACTCCAACAAGACTGATTCAAGCATTTGTTTTTTTAGCTGAAAGCAGGTCTCTGACAAATCTAAACATTTCAGTTTCTCAGCCACTTCCAGCATGCGCTGTACCCGATCTTCTTCTACCTCGACCCGGGCGGTATAAACAAACTCCAGAAAAGACGCAAAATCAGCCACCTGGACTTCATTCAGTAACACAATGTTCCTTGGTCCATCCATGCCTTTTTCATTAAGAAAGACCTCTTTAAAGAACTTGCTTGTGGCTGCCAGCACAGCTTTGTGAGCAACAAACTCTGCTCTGACACCTTGATATTCTACACTCACGGTGACATCACAAAGGTGGCCTAGGAGACGCAGCTGGTGCATTTCATTCAGAAGGTTGATTGGTGAGGATTTGGATTCCAGAAGAACCGCATTACTTTCCATCTTCTTCCTCTCTAAAAATACATTATTACATGTTAATAGTCTGCCATACAAATGAGATTAAGATCCCAAAGTAATGTTCTCCCAATCAGTTTGAAGAAGGAAATAAATCTATGAAAGCTACAAAATCCAGTTATGACCCTTCCAATCAATGAATGGTATAACAATTTCCTTTGTAATTGGAGCTCACAGACTTTAATAAGATAGGCTGCCAGTGATTTGCAACTTATCTCCCTAAGCTGCTTGGCATATACAGGTAGTCCTTGTTTAGCAGTCACAATTGGGACCAGCAACTCAGTCATTAAACAAATTGATCGCTAAGTGAAACCTCAACTCTGCTTATGATCTTAGATTTTCCTTTGCTTTATAGACTTGCAAAAGTTGCAATTGCGGGAATTGGACCTAAAGTTACTTTTACACCACTGTTGTAACTATGACTGATTGCTAAACGAAATAGCCTAAATGAGGACTACCTATATAAACAGCAAGAGAGGAGAAGTTATTATTTTCTGTTGTAAACTATTGGATTTTGTTTTATAGTGCTGTCACACTCTTCTGCTACTAGAAGCTCAGAGCAGAAAAAGAGATAAAAAGCATTCCTGAGTAACACAGCATTTCAGTGTTTTTTATATACCGCTTTTTTACAATTTTCAATTCACTGATGTACAGCAGATTCATCCAATTCTGTCCATCTTGACAGTCACTCTGAACTGCTTGCCATTCACGTCAGACATCTTCATTTGGAAGTTGGGAAGAAGAGTTAATCAGTTAACCATACCACCTGGATTAAGATGACACATAGACCTATGGCTAAGGTAAGCAAACCTAAAACAAATTAGCAGTTTGACCAGAATTTGGTCCATACTGACTTTGGATAGCTTGCTCATCTGATAGCCATGGGTTTATCCTATCATGCAAATTCAGTTCAAGAACTGGAATCCATACTTGCTTGTTTTCTTCACCTTTTTTCCTTCCACACAATCTCATTAGATTATACAGGCAGATAAGCTTATACAAACTGTTCTGAAATCCTTTTCTGATTGAGAGTAAAAGGCACCTCAGAATCCTTAAATGGATCAGTGAAAAGAATACTATTGGTGAGCAGTAAGAAAACAGTTGTTTAAAAAACTCAATTCAATCTCCCTAGTTCTACTATTTCCTAACACGGTTTTATCTTTAATATGCTTATTTACTTCTAAGTAAAATCATTCACATTCCCCTTTTTTATTCTGACACTCAGGCTTTGCATCTCTTCGTCGCAATCTACATTTTGCAGGCTTTGCGTGTCTCAAACTTGGATTTTCCTTATGACCCTGATGTAAAGTTCATAACAGGAATATATGAAAGAACAATTTTGAATATTCTTTCCAGAGTTATTCATCCTGCTTAGGCAGATAGAAATGAAATGGAGTAGGTGACAAGTTGAGAGGGGATGTTTGTTCTCCGAACTTGTGGGATTGGTTTTTAAATATTTCATTACCAGGCTAGGGAACATCTTCAGCAGACTTCTAGGGTGTTGATGCTTTGTTTATAAGGGCCTGGTGTGGTCAGTAGGTGTTGTGATGGGCCTGTCACCTCAGGGGAGGGTCTAGTGATGGGTCACATATGGAGATGGACTTGTGATGGGTTCTGTGATAAGGTAAATACAGGGATTCAGAAGATCTGACAGAAAAAGGCAGAGCCACACAGGCATCTGGTCTCCCCATCCTCAGTTTTGTTCACTGAGACAAGAAGTCAAGTTTTATCACAACAATCAAGCAATTTCACTCTCCCAACTCCAAGCACAGCTAATAGTTTGGCATTCTTTTGCTAACAAATCTGCCCCAGCCTCTTTCAAAAGTATCAAATGAGCGTTTTCTCTCTCTCCGTGACCCCCGCCTTCTAGTTCAAAGCCGTTTTCAACACAAACAGCTTAGAAATTCTATTTAAAGTCTGCCTTATCTTTACTAATGTTTTTTTTTATAAAAAAAATAGCCCGCTTCCACATACATTGAATATTATATACATTTCTCCACTGAATTCCACCAGGTTCCCCCTCGTTCGGTCTGCTGCCCTCCCAGACCAGCCTGGGCTAATTTTAAATGGCCTGCTCTAAACTGGATGCCCCCATAGATAACGGGGCTACGTGTCCCATTTCATCCCAGGTAGCACCAGCAACGGCTCAGGGTAACAGGAGATTGTCTGTAAAACCGGTTGGAAAAACACTCAGGTTATTTTAAAGGCCGCGAGGAGGGAGGTGTGTGTGAGAGCAGAGGTCTCCAAACCTTGGTCCCTTT
>JANHFO010005337.1:21338-31847 GCA_032468095.1 Pareas carinatus
GGAGCCCTTTGCTCTCCCGAATGGTGCCCATTGATGTCTTCTTTGGGGAGGGCGAAGGGTTTAGAGCAGTTTCCCCACATACCAGACCATTGGAGCCTCATCTCTCTCGGCCCCGGCGCTATGGAGGCTGCTTCCCGGTGGCCATTTTCCCCGGATCCATTAATGGATTTGTTTGATTTTGGCTGAGCCGCTGAGGTTTGTGTGCTAATCTTTATGGTATCATGTCCTGTCTAAAAACACCATGAAAGTCAAACCACAAATTATGTGGGAAATGCGGAACTACATCTCCAGGCTTTATGACTAATTTGTAATTTCATGGTAGAGAAACATTCTCTTTCCCCGTGGGGTTGTTTTTTTGTTACTGTGGTTTGGTTTTGAGGGACTTTTGTTTGTTTGTTTTGGTAAATTGCTTTGGTTGGCTCTGGTGAGCAACATGGCCCTACAGGAACATTACTTAAAATTTCTATACAATTTTGATTTGTGGCTATAAAGGCAGAATTCAGGAACAAGTCATAAAGTGCTTAAATAAAATACAATGGTATTAGAAGGATATCCTTCATAATAATTATAGACTACAAAGCAACACATACATGCACTACAAAGACACTCAGGAGGGATTAGATTTATTTCTCCCAAGGCTAGTGATGGAAAGACATTGGAAAGTCTTTAGGGAAAGCATAAAATGAATGGAATTAGAAGAAATCTCTTGATTTACAATCTCGTTTCTTTCCATTTAGGCAGACTACACAACCCAAAAGAGGCAAGAACAGAGGTCTAGGCAATTGGTGTGTGCACGTGTACGACTGGCATGCGTGCGCACGATTGGCATGCGCACACATGCATTCGGCACTCCTTTCCACCCTCCACGCCGTGCCACCAATCTAAAATGGTTGGGAGACCTCTGACATTCTTGTGACAAGAAAGGTCAAAAAATGGGGCAATATTCATTCAGCAAATGTTTTCCTTAGCAACAGAAGTTTGGGGATCCGTTGTGGTCATAGGTTGTGAACTATTTCAGGGGTCCCCAACCCTCAGTCCATGGACTAGAACCGGTCCACAGAATGGTAGAAACCGGTCCACGCAAACAAGCAAAGCCCCATCTGTACGATGCATGGGGCACGCAAAACCATGCTCCGCTCTGGTCCATGAAAAAAACCTTTCTCCACGGAACCAGTCCCTGGTGCCCAAAAGTTGAGGGCAACTGCACTACCTGTAGTTCTTCCCAATTTAGATTGGGAGGATTCAAATTTCTCCATGACTAGGTCAGTCACTTTTTTTCTCAGTCATGTAGAACTACTGCTGTGTGCAAGGCACCTGAGTGCATTAAAAAAGATGAACACAGTAAAAAAAGATACGGTAGCATTAATATTAGTAGAAATCTTCATGCAAAGTAGCTGTGTAATGCCAAAATTCTTTACATTTAGGAACTGAAAAGTGAGTTGCTTTCAAAGAAGTGGATAAAGCTATATCAGCTACAGTATGATTCTACAGCAGAAGGCGTTAATGGGAAAAAGAGGCCCAAAGACATCAGAATTCCTAGAAAAGATATTAAAAGCAGCATCACAATTCTAGTAAGAGGGAGGGGTGAAGTAGAAGGTAACAGGAGGATCTAATCTTAAGAGAAAATATGTAAATCAAAAAGGACAAACATCCCAATATGGCTATTGACGATGGAAGCGTATACTCAACCAAACCTAAATAATCTACAAAAAATCTGGACATATAAAGACATACTTAAAAGAGATGGGGAGTTAATATCAAAATCCTAAAAGAAGAAGGAATTGACTTACCATGGTGGACATATCTGCAAATTAGGTCAAGATATGAGGAAGATGTAAATCTACATGGGATTAATAAGGAGCAATCAGAGTTTGATAAAATATGGTATTGTATTTATTGTATTTATTAAATTTCTATACCGCCCTTCTCCCCAAAGGGACTCAACAATTTTCAAAATATTATTGGATTCAGACAAGAAATTAATTAGTAAGATATATAACTTTCTATTAGAACATAAATCAGAGGATACTCAAAAAGGACAAATTGCCAAGATTGAGAACATAGAATTGGCAATTTAAAGATATGTGGATATGTTCAGATCTGGTTTAGAAACTACTCTCAAAGAAGGTTCATTGTTTATTCCTCATCCAAGTGATGATCTTGGGCAAGGAGCTGCAAAGCCCTTGTATGCTTTTGTGATTTATTAATAATCTGATGAAGAGGAGGAAGGAATGCTTAAGAAATCTGCAAATGACACCAAATTAGATGGATTACCTAAGACTTGAGAAGGCAGAAACCACCTTCCAAATGAGCTTGATAGTTTGGAGAAATAGGCTGAAAATAATAGAATGAAATTTAACAAGGGCAAATGCAGAGTCCTTAATTCAGGAAAAAACAAAATCCACAGGCATTAGATAGGGGCTATGGGTAGTCCTTGACTTACAACCACAATTCAGCCCAAAGTTTCTGTTGCTAAGCGAGACAGTTGTTAAGTGAGCTTTGCCCCACTTTATGACCTGTCTTGCCACAGTTGTGAAATGAATCACTGCAGTTGTTAAGTTAGTAGCACGGTTATTTAGTGAATCTGGCTTTCTCATTGACTTTGCTTGTCACAAAGTCACCAAAAATGTACACATCATCTCAGGACACTGGAACTGACATAAGTATAAGCAGTGCTTCTTTTGTCATAGAACACACGGGAACAATGTTCCGGTACCTTTTTTCGATGGGTTTTCCAAGTTTTGAAAATCTTCATGCGAATCCAGCCAAGAGCAACCGTTCAGGGCCAACTTGCCTTTCAATTCAGCGATGCAGGTAGTGGCTGGATCCTTCGGAGGATCAATCTTTGAGTTGGTTGATCTAATCTTTGTCTTTTTAAAAAATAATCTTTATTAATTTTATTAGATTAAAACAAACATTTCATACACATTAACTGAACTTACAACAACACTCTATACATAATATATATATACTCTCAACCTTACATGGGAAAAGACCCGAACACACCCAGACCTACATACCTGTACCCATGAAAATCTACGAAAACAATATATATACATTTATTTTCTCATACCTCTTTGTGTGTCAGCTGTGGTTTCAATTCCTCTATCATTGAGTATCCTGTGGTTCTTTCCATTGGTTTCATTTAGTGTCTGGATGGATTTCCCTATGATAGTTGGATCTTATGAAACTACATTTTCTCAATCACTCATTTCTGGTTGAGGGTCTTCTTACATTGTGTACTTTACATTTTAAGTATCTATACATGACCTTGTTATTCCCTTACCATCCTTTGTCTTTATTCTATCTTTCTCTCACACCCTCCATTCTTCCTTTCCCACCTTCTTCTCTTCCTTCTCTTCTTCCTTCCAGCTCTTCCCTTTTTCTTCTATCTCTAACTTTTACCTTACCTCTCCTTTTACTTCATCTCTCTCATCATCTCTCCTTGATTCTCTCTTCTTTTAGCTTTCTTACCTCTTCTTACCTTATTTACTTACCTCTTCTCCTTCATGACTTACCCTACCCTTTCCTTTCCCTAGCTCTTCCTTCGTATCCTCATGTTTCCATCTGCTTTGTTTCGTTCCTTACCTCCTTTATCTTACTTTCAGTATCCCTCTCATCTTCCCTTTATCTGTTTCTCTTCTGACATAACCCTTTCTTTCTTCCTTTCCCCCATACTCCCATCTATAATTCAACTTCCCGTATAGTTTTTCTTTTCATTCTCTGGTTAGTATTTATCTATGTACTAATATTTACTATATTCTCTTTCCTATCTTTTAGTTTTGGTTTTTTTCTCATCCTATTGATTGCATTTGTTTTCAAGCCATTTATAAAAGAGTGACCAAACTGTATAATTATCTAATCTTTGAATAGCGCAGTGTATTATTGCTCCAGCCAGCTGTCACTCATAAAAACGCCTCCTTGAAGCAATTCCTCATCCAATGAAAAAGAAGAGCCAGAGGCGCCTTTTGGCCAATGGAGAATGTGCGCTGTCAAGCAGAAGCAGAAGGGAAGGCTGGGCGAATCAGTGGCTTGCGGGCTTCACTATACGAGCTACGATTGAGAAAAATCCTCTCCCTTTTTTTACTACAGTAAAAAGTGGGAGAATTGTGATGTTCTCCTTGCATGTGTGTGTGTGTGTGTCTATGCACACACACACACACACACACGCACACACACAGTGCTTTTTGGTCACATAACACACTGGAACACAGTCCTGGCACTGTGTTTTAATACAAAAAAAGCAGTGAGAATGAGCCAGTTACCAAACGTCTGAATTTTGATTATGTGACCATGGAACTGGTGCTATGGTCCTAGGTGTGAAAAACGTTCATATGCCACTATTTTCAGTGCTGTTGTAACTTTGAATGGTCACTAAATGAACGGTTGCAAGTTGAGGATTGCCCATATTTGGCTTGGCAAAATTCCAAGGACCTTGTAATTATAATTGATCACAACCCGGATAGGAAAAAAGGAAAATTTAAAAAGGCAATGAAATCTAAAGTCCAGAGTTGCTTTTTTCAGAGTGAAATGGGTGGCATATAATTTTGATAATACATAAAAAAACCAGAGTAAGCAAATGTTGCGGCTGCATCATTAGAGGCATCTGTTGGCTTGACAAATGCTCCTTTTCATTTACAACCAGCATAGTAAGCGTCTGAATTTTGAGGCAGAGGTCTGGATTGCCTCTCTTTGTGGGCACTTCCACCCTGGGATAGTTTAATCTTGGTTGAAGCATAGAAAGCATTTAACAGCTCCACCTTTCACCTTGCATTCCTTCAGACAGATATGCTTGGGCATTAATGGCAAGGCCTTCCCATTTCAGTAGTCTGCTGATGCGGTATTTATTGGCTGTTTTCTCACAGGGGGGGCGGGCGGGGAATGAAGTGAAGGGCTAAACGAGCCAGAGCTGGCCTGTGACCTTTCTCTACAGCCTTTTTTGGAAAAAAATTCATTGGTCCCATTAAGCCATCAAGAGTGAAGCAGAGGTGCTGAGAGATGGTCAAGCAGGAGGCCTCATTCCCTCTGTTGCTTCTCTACCACAAGTGGTCAGTTCTGCGGGCTGAGAAAAGCACACACACACACATATACATTCTTCAAAGGGCACACTGAAGAACATCTCGTCAAATGGAGGATGAGGAAGGATACTTGGCGCTTAACATCCAAGCCAGAAAACAGCAAAGTCCAATCTCTGTATCTCTGGAACCAGGTAAAATAATTTTTTAAAATCTGAACTAGATTAAGAACTATAGTTTCAGGAGATCTCTAATCACACGCGGAAGGTTGGGTCTTTTAAATTATATTGCTAAATCCAAATGCTTGTGCATGCTTCTTCATCTAACAGCATGCTTTCTCTCTACGTTCTTCCTTTCTCTGTTTGTTTGATTGTCACATGTGCTAAATATATTCGATTGCTGCAATGAGGAAAGCATTATGAAGAGTGTTAGAATAAACGGACTGGGAGATGTTAAGACTCCAATTCTCTCAGCTTTGAGGCTCAGTGGCTGATGTTAAACCAGTCAATAGTTGTCCTCCTGGAAGGATTTTTGAGAAGGCATCCAAAACAGACAGATAAATAAGGCCGGCTTTTCTAGTTCAGCACGTTTGCCCATCCTTTGTTCTGATACTAAAGTATTTGATAATTTATAATTTATGGAGAGTCACAAAGGAAACAGACTGGCAGTCTTCCTCTGACATGAGCAGCTTCCATTTGATAGCAACCATGGTTTTATTGTTCAAAGAATCGCAAATCCGATGTTTGCCTCATCTTTTAATATGAAAGTCAGTAAAGTAGTGAGGTCCCAATTTCACAAATCAAAATGTCATTGAATATGGCTGAGGAGACAGAAAATATTTTATTGCTGAATGACTATGTGATACCTGGATCCAAGACAGGGTAAACTTGCAAACATGCAAAATACCGTAGAATTAAGGGATTACTGATCCATAAAGGAACGTTTTCATTTTGCATTTTAATATACTAATTACTGTCCTGATTTATTCTGATTCAGGAGTGTCCACATGGAGGGGTGTTAATAGGCAAGATAATGGCAACAAATAAGTGATCGAAGCCTTGTCATTTTTATGTGAGGTGCGATAGTTATGGACATCTCCTTGCCTTTTTTTTGAACCCCCAAAGATCTCTCTGTTTTGCTCTTCTCAAGGAGTTCTTCACCTGCCCCGGCCCCTCAAGACTGGCAAACCATATAAACAGCCAGCAAAATGAACACCCAGAACTCAACAAATAAATCATTGGTGTTTGATGGCAGATAATAAATGTGGAGCTGCATGGGGAATTCCAGGAGTTGAAGTCTACACATGGAGTTTAGAAACACCATACTGGACTATTCTGGTGATGCTGTAAAAGCACAGCACAGGAAGACTTAAAGGGAGCATAAATCAAGATCTGGGAAATTCTGGCCTATTATTAGACTCAGGCTATAACAAATTCTCATTTCTCATTGATTTGGGAGTAATGTGGGGATTGGAAAAGATTTTAGAGGGTTGCAAAATCACAAAGAAATTTCAGGTTCTCAGCTTCTTGAAATGAAGGTGGGTCATAAATTAGACAAACAGCTACAAACTGACAATGTGAAATACTATGAGCAGTGAAAGAGATTTTGCCTTTGGCTCTGAGAAAAGGTCAAATATCTCTCTATCTCTATCTCTGTTTCTCTATCTCTATCTCTATATCTATACACATTGTGTGTGTATACACATACATAGACAGCATATAACATTTATTATGAGATAAAATGCAAATAGAAATAAAAGTCAAGAAAGCTAGAGAGGAAAGAACAGAGTGCAAAAGTTAAAGGAAAAAGAAACAAGATAGTGACTTCCAATTTTTCAGTGCAGTAGAGTACAAGAAATGTTACAACCATCCTTTTTGCTTTAGATTTCCTAAGTACCGGTATGTCAATCTAGTTCTACAGGACAAAGTAAATCTAGTCCTCAAAACCTAACATTCACTTTTTTGCATTTTAAGCACAAAGTTCAGAAGCAGTTTCCAAGTGGAAACAAAATGATTAGTTTTTTGCCATCTCACAGTTCTGAGAAAAGGTGATAACGTCCTTGTTAATTCAGTGAAGATACGGAAATTATTACTGTTTCGTGTGAGGAGAAAACCTTGATCATAATTACAAAATGAACCACTTTCCTTGGATTGTTTTGTAGATCGTCTGCTGAGATACCGTTGTTATCGTTGGATCATTACTGGGGCTGGATGTGTTGTGATCAGCCTTTTAGTGGGAGCTGTGATAGCATTGCGTATCTGTGGTGAGTTGTTATAGATTCAACACCTTCTGCCCTAAACCTCTGAATATATTTATCTTATACTTATATACTTACTTGATTATGGCTATATATGCCTATATTTACAAATGATCGTGATTATGCATATAAACAAATGGTCCTGTTTATGCTGATATAGTCAAACTGACTATGGATGTATCTTGATTGTGTTATTGCTGTGTAAGTATGTAGTTTGAGCACTATCACTTAAGACAAATTCCTTGTGTGTCCTGACACACATGGCGAAAATAATTTCTGATTTTGATTCCGTGCTTTCAAATTATATTGCTAAATCCAAATGCTTGTGCATGCTTCTTCTTTCTCATCTAAGCCTGGATGCAATACTGTTACCTCTTCTTTATCTTATTATTTATATATTTCAAGTGTTTCATCCTACTCTTCAGAAGAAGAAAATGTTCTGAGTTAAATCATAATCAGATGACCACATAAGAAAGTATGAAGGATGGTTTAGGAAAAGGAAAACAGGATATTAATGTCTTCCTTTCTGCAATTTATTTATTCCCTATTTGAATTTCAAGCTTTTCAGAGAAGACAATACAAGGAGGCTTTTGACAAAGCTATTGACTCTCAGGAGACCAGCAATGGAACAGAAATTAAGCACAGATTGGAGAATGTTGTCTCTCCCTTGCAGACATTGTTGTGTAAACAAGTCCCAGTTAACTCAACAGGTAATTCCAATATTCTCTCTCCCTGTGAGATAAGGATGGGGAACATCCAATCTCCTGAATTTTGAGAAATTTCGGTCTTATGTGGGTGTTGGGAAGATCTGAGCTGTAACTGTCACATGCCTTTCCGCAAATGATGGGAATATGAGCTTTAGGATATTGAGGGATATATTATTTTCTTGATAGTAAAGACAACTGAAGTCTCTATTGTCCAGATTATGGTCCTTTTATGGTTTCATTAAGAACATTTCTGAAATATTTTATAGATGTTTTCTATAACTATATTAAACGAACTATCAACTATGTAATCTGTTCTAGTGATGTTCACTTAATCCAAGATTCTCAGCTAGATATTTTGTACTGAATGTACATAGTTGCGTTAACTGTTAACGGTACTAAAGTGAAACTAACCATTAGAGGATCCTGACTGTTTTGGAGGGAAAATTAGAACATTTATACTTGGCCAGGCTTTTTTTAGTTCTATGGTTGGTTATGGCCCTGCGGGCCTGAAGTATCAATCACAGACATTTGTCTGCAGTTCCTCAGTTCCATTTTTGAGTCAATAAATGCTGTTGCAGCTATGCTGGTCTGGTTCTTGCCTACTGAAGCCCACTACTCAATATAAATAAACCCATTTTCTTTTCTTATAATGGATAAGTATTACAAACATACATATTGGAATGTGAATTAACAAATTGACATTTTTAAAACACAAAATGTAGACGATATACTTCCCCTTCCGCATGTACTTGAAAATTATTTTAAATTAGATTATCATTTTTCTTGCTTTGATAGAGTCACTTGTGAAC
This sequence comes from Pareas carinatus, assembly GCA_032468095.1. Lineage (NCBI taxonomy): Eukaryota > Metazoa > Chordata > Lepidosauria > Squamata > Pareidae > Pareas > Pareas carinatus. Next base: position 30,127 of record JANHFO010005337.1, read on the forward strand.
TCCTACATTTCTTTATAATCTTGGTCCGTGTTCAAATTGCTCTCAAATTTAAACATTATACGTTTTATGATATCTGACAGCTTTCCTAACATTTTGTGGAATAATCAAGAGGAATATTTGTTACATACAATACATACATACATACATACATACATACATACATACATACATGCGCTTATCACTGAGCTAACCCTCTAGGAGGGTATTTAAGGATTATTTAAAAATAGCTCTATTATTAAAGACAATACCATCTTTGAATAAAACTAGTGGAAGACCCCGGGCATGATGGATTTCCATATAAAAGGTACAGAATTTATAGATATATTGACCTCTATATTGTTAGAGGTTTACAATTGATATTTAATATTTCTGTATTCCCTCCATCCTTTTATATGTCCTATGTTACAGTAATATTAATATTAATTAACTATGCATAACATGAATGCTAAAGTATGAATGACAACACTAATCAGGCGGCTGCAGAAAGAAATGCAATACTGTGGTAATTCACCCAGCTTAGTCTGGGTTTATAAAAATAATCTGTCAACTGATTTTTATCTTCACAGCGTATACAGCACAGACTGTTACAAAAAAATTAAAATTGGCAACAAACCCAGAATACAAATAATGGCTTTGCTTATCTGGGTTTATTACATTTTCGTATCATCGACTTCTTGGGTTCATAGAATGAATTAGCAAGAATAATAATGAAAGCATTCAGAATGTAACTGATAATAAATCAAGTTTGATTTCTCCCTCTGAATTCTCAACCAAAAGAAAAATCAACCTGCATTAAGCCACCCCGATGGTGGAGGCTTTCAGAGTCAAACCCTCAAAAGGTCTCCTTGTTGTATCTAGTTTGAACTTAGCATCTCCAAGAGAGATCCAAAAAATTGAGATGGTAGCCATGATCACATAATTCATGTTCCCCCTCCTTTTATGTGTGGTTTGATACCATTGCTGTTTGATATTTTGCACCTTTCTCCAGTTGTCCCTGGTTTTAGATATTTTTTTTAGATTCAGTACATGAAAGTATACCTCTAAAATAATTTCAGTGTATAATTGCTGCAAAGTATACCTCTAAAATAATTTCAGTGTATAATTGCTGCAAATACAGGTAGTTCTCTATTTACGACCAGTCACTTAAGAACTGTTTGAGGTTATGACGGACTCCTCAAAGCTACATATAACTGTTTGACGTTATGACTACTACAGCACCCCTGTGGTCATGTGAATTATATTCAGGTGGATTCACCCTTACAACCAATTGCAGGGACAGTGCAGTGCCTCCCTGCCTATCTCCTCCATGATAGCCAATTATTAACAATACATTTTAAGGAGGAAGGGTAATAAGGCAAATTAAAATACAAGAAAACCCATGATAGTTAGTCAGTGCAACAGTCCTACAAAACTCATATTGTGTGTTATGCATATGCTTATACCTGTTTATACCTATATTTTTATATACATAATGTTTTTACTTATAACTTGTTTTTCTCATACATGCTTGACTAAATAAATAAATAAATGTATTTATTATTTAGACTTATATACTGCTTAACAGTGCTTTACAGCACTCTCTAAGCAGTTTACACAGTCAGCATAATTGCCCCCAACAATCTGGGTACTCATTTTACAGACCTCGGAAAGATGGAAGGCTGAGTCAACCTTGAGCCAGTGAGAATCGAACTGCTGAACTTGATGGCTAATGGCAGATGGCA